>QLIY01002446.1:0-11404 GCA_003260075.1 Phallusia mammillata | reverse complement strand
CCATTGAAAAAGACCATTGGACGTAACCGAAAATTCCAACGACATTTTCATGATCTGCTTTCAGCAAGTGTTCCATTTCTTCCTTTATCCTATAGAATACTTTAATCAATACGGTTGTGGTGTTTTATGTATGTGGTAAATTTTACGCCTACATTTTCACGGCCAGTGACTTTTCGTCTGTTCCGCCAGCGACCTCAAAGACTTTGATGGCAACTTGTTTCTTTAACCCATTGTGGTATCCAAATAAAACATCCCCGAAACCTCCTGAACCGGCCACAAATTTTCGATGGTCACACGTGATGTCATTACAGTCCAATTCTCGTAACTGTTAAATAACAAAAAAATTGTAGATATCATCCGATGGTTTAAATGTGTTAGGTCATTGCACGAAAATCAATTAATAAAATGTTTTAAACTTGCCACTAAAACGTTAACACTTGTAAATCATCATGAACGGTACTCACTTCATTTGTTGATGCCATTGTAAAGTTAGTTACAGTTTCACTAATTTTTTTCTACTTTTCAGCGATGTTGCTGCGAACAACAAAATACGAAATTTGTTACATGTTCATGCATCCTTTTTCTTCACAAAATACTTCAATCTCCTGCTACCAATTGACACTGTGTGAGGTCCCCCCCCCCCCCCCCCCCCCCCCCCCCCCCCACTAAAGCAGTCTAGCAAACAGGTGCGAGTTGATTGTTGTTAACTTTTGACGAACCGTTGTAAGCTACACTCTTCCATTGGTGCCACTTTTTAGACAAAATGTAAATGTAAAAAACAACTTACACAAAAAACCTTCAAATACGATGGGAACAATTTCTGTCCACTGCATTTCTGTGATGACATAACTTCGCTTTTCTTAGACATTGTGAGTTGTAACTGCTTCTTTGCAAACAAAAGTAATACCGGCAAACCAGCAACTTGAGGCTTTCGCCTTAAACTACAACGACAGAATGAAATAAAAAATAACGATAAAAAAAACGCGAACGTAGTAGTATTACTTGACACACGACTTCGCAGCCCACCTGTAGAAAGCGCTGCCCTAATATACCCGATTATGCCCCTGATGTACTGTCTGGAGGCGCATAGAGACACACCTTTTACTAATCAAGACAGCGCAACACCGTTTCAAACTTCTGGACACTTGGCATCAAGCTTAAATTCGCATGACTCACTTTTCACTTTCGAAGTCGAAGACAAAATTTCCAGCTATTAATATGCATGGCAACAAGCTTGTTTGCGAGTTGAACAGTTAATGCTGAACACCGAAAATGTGATCGTCGTAATGGAGTTTATTCCATTTAATGAAAGTGCCTTCGGCGACCTCGTTGCTTCGTACGTCCTTTTAGTGAACGAGACCATGCCTCAAGCGTAAAAGGAATGCCAACAGACTAAACGTGAACTTGATTTCCGTGTACAGGAATGGATAGCAAACGTCGAGAAGTCTAAGGATGGCCACGAAACTCGTACAAGTTATTCGTCCAGCTCCCATCTCGGTTCGGCAAGAACTCGAGCATCTGGTTCCACGGAAAGTTGCCAAAAAGCTGTTCGGGTGCTGATGCGCGTCGCAACAGCAACTCGACAAAGATGTAGCGCTAGAGAAGAAACGTGCTTCCATGAAAGCGCACCTCGTCAATGAAATACAAGTCGGAGACACAAAACCGACCTTTACTCTCACCAAACGGAGCACTTGTCACTTTTCGCGCAACCCCTAAATGCATTCTATTCATATATGCCTGTTGCCCTTATTTTTCGAAAAGCAAGTTTAAGTCATTCGACCTACAAGCGGATCTCGTCCGAGTTCAGAAGCAACTCAAGTTAGCTCCTAAATTGAACACTTTATTTGGCTTCACTTAGTGCAGGCTTCGGAGTCGAATCCACACCTTCCCCCTCACCTTCCTTCCACCCACTCCTTCCCAGCAACAGCCAGGTGGTTTCTATTCAGGACCGTGACACTATACGGTGACTTTTTGAGAATCGTTGCTCCCACCCTTGCTCCACTTCCCTGCCTGGTCACCACAGGGGGAAGTTTTCCCTCATCCGTACCCGCACCGACTCGCGTGCACTAGTGGTCGTGAGCTGCATTTTCCTAACCCTCTTCTTTTGGCCCTCTGCAGGAGGGATTACCCGTTTTCTCATACGAGTGGAACTAGACCCGATACTACCGACCCTTCTCAAGGCCCCCGTAGGGACAGGGCCTAGCCAGTTTGTACCCGACGTAACGTGCCTGTCGGTACGTCAAACTGCTTCACAGATCGAGCAAGTTTCGACGTTAAATGTATTCTCCACGCCGTGGAATCAGGTCGTCAATCGCGGTCTTCAACGCCGGGCCTCACCCGTGTTGATCGAGGCATTACATCTACGAAATGTTCCCGATAAAGGATCTGGATGATACCGTGGTGTCCTAACAGGTTTTAGTTGCCACAAGCGCGAGATCGCGCCCAAACTAGTTGAGACGCTAAAACGACTCAACGCTGTTGAATTCGTAAGACTCCACGACCAGGAGTACACGAAAGTAGTCGAGGAGATTCCGCCACGTTACTCGGTAGACGAGATTCGGCAATATCACGTTGCTAAGCACGGAGCCGTTAAATAGTCGGAGAGGGGCCTCCAGGACGGTCAGTGGTCCTTCGAGATCAAGACTGCCCAGCAGAAAGCAAGGCCCATCGGTCCTAAGATACGAGTAGGAATGCACGGACCAGCCACCGCAATGCTTTGTGTACCGCAAGTTCGGACACATGCGTGACACATGCAACATGTATAGTTCGCAGGACGAGAATTTTCCTTCATAGCACAAGGCGTTCGACGCGATTCAGCCGGATCACGATGTCGGCACCTCCGACTCAACATCCCTGAGACCAAAAGGCCGCACCTCGGGGGGGGGGGGGGGGGGGGGGGGGGGGGGGGGGGGGGGGGGGGGGGGGGGGGGGGGGGGGGGTGTGTCCGAACTATTGACCAGAATCTTTTTAACTCCTGCTTTGTATAGTTGCGATAGCTCTTTTGCGTTTGGGTCTCTGCAGGATCTGACAGCATTTTTGCTGTGTCCCTCCCCTTTTGTCCTGATATCCGTTATTGCGCTGCTTGCCAAAAAGATAACCCAACGACGAATAAAAATATCGACAACGAAATTGCTCAGGCCGAGGCCGAGGTACTTGCTTGGGATGAGGAGTTGGAAAACGAAGAAAGGCCTGTTGTGCACAAGGAACAGGTCAAAGTTTTGTCTCCACCTGTCGTTTCTCTTGGTAATTGTTTTAAAGAACCGGTATACCCTCAAACAAGATTACCCGCTGAGATCCAGACTCTTGCCCGCAATATTGAAGATAGATACAAAGCCTGTGCTTGCTCCTGCTGTCGTTCCACCTAGAGAGTCATTATGCACTCCAAAAAGATCATCCGCTGTGATCCAGGTGCCTACGGAACCGGTACAGTTGACACGACCTCATGTTTATACGATGGATGTGAAGCCTGTGCTTGCTCCTGCTGTCGTTCCACCTTTCGAAAAGTCACGTACCTACTTCTACGCTTGTCCTTCATGCACAATCCGCCTGCTTCTTCCCCGCCTCGATGTGCACCCGACACTGATTTCGTACAACAGCAAATAGTCCTGCCTCAGTCGGTTCCGTTAAGATACTGGTCGTTTGTTCATGCCATCGAGTTGCGTGATTAAGGCAGAACAAGTTTCGTTGCGTGGTACGTTCGTGTTGCCAAATCACTGTTTTGAACAGAAGTGGTCTATACAATGTCGTGCGCAAAAAAACTCGACGCCAATCGAGCCTGAAAGGAGTTCCAGAGCTGCTACGTATAACGTCTCATCATCTAAGTTTAATAGAGCACATGCTGACACACTACCTGTTCCCGCTTCATGTTGCGTTCTTGTTGCCGTTACTGACATAAACTTTCTACACTATTTCATTTCGATTTAATGCTTGTAAATAGACATTTGCATTTACTTTGCCGTTATGTTTTTTCTCAAGAATTTTTTTTACTGTACAGAAGTAAATCCTAATTGATTTGGTCTTGTAAGGATGTTGTGTTGTTTTGGACAAAGCTTCTGACAAAATGACCCTACAGAAACGTCGTGAGTTTGTAACTTTTGATGGCCTTTGTCTTTAAATGCCTCTGTTCAGGGCCTCGTTGCGGAAAATGTTTCTTTCGAGCATCGTGCTCCATTGAGGGTTGCGTTAGTACTTTACATCGTACGAAGCTTCATGGTCCATTTCAGAGGAAACAAGCCGTCGGAAATGCTAATAACCCTGTCATGGAAACGACTACCCAAACGGTTTCTAGTATGAAGGCGTCCACCAATAACTGTGGAGTCTACCTCAACGTCGTGCCGGTGAAGGTAGACATAATGGTATCGAGGTAAATACGTATATCTTCCTGGATCAAGTATTTGGTTTGATATTCTGCGAACAACGACTAATTGACAAACTCAACCTGCAGTGTAAGGGTCGGAATTTCTGCATGGAATTTCTGTATCGCCAAACTCCATCCAGGCGCCAAATGTTCTTCAAGAATTTCCACATCTTTTCCACAGAGACCAAAGCGCAACAATCAAAACCTCGTTTGGAAGGAGTAAGAGTCACGATTCTCATGCTTATAATGTTCCAGGGTAATGCATCAACAAGACGTCAAGTGTATGTGGAAAAACGAATTGGGTGACGGGACCTCGGTTCAGTTCGAAAGGACGGTTGTTACGCAGCGAAGACGTATGCAAACACGGTGTAGATACAGTGCAGACTTACATATTAAGAGGCTACGGTAAAGCGGTCCGTTAAGAAGAAATATATATTGGCAATCGCAGCTGGAATTTGTCACACCATCTCGAGTTTTATTCCCATAAGTCAGACAAACTGCGTGTTGTTTTTGACTGTGCTGCTCGGAGTACACGAGTTTCTCTTAATGGCGCTCTCCTGTAGGGTCCCTGGCTTGGTGAGCAACTTGGTAAGAGTGCTACTCAATTGTTAAGTTTCGGGGGGGGGGGGGGGGGGGGGGGGGGGGGGGGGGGGGGGGGGGGGGGGGGGGGGGGGGGGGGGGGGGGGGGGGTTTGTTAGCGTGGACCCCGTTGATCGTGATGCTCTCCGTTTTCTCTGGTGGCTTAATCTGAAACATGGGTCTCCTTCCCCGCAGGGGGGATCTTGATAACCCGACGCCTCATCGGATGAAAGTTTGGCGCGGCATCGTCTCCTAGGTGCGCTTCTTTCTGTTTAAAGCAATCTGTGGAAGTATTTGGCAGTGACATCCACAGTCGTGTTCTTTCTATTGTTTGTCGAAACTTTTACTTTGGTGATTGTCCAACGCTGCGATTGTTGTTCGTCAACGAAGTGGATTTCTAACAAATTTGGGTTTTAGAATCGATTCCCGAGGATGATCGTGCAAAGATTGTAAACTTGCAATTCCCCGAGTGCTCGGCGTGCATTCCGAGCTCAACGACAATTGAGCTACCGAATAGGCAACATACGCGCAGGGGAATTGTTTTGACTGTCAGTTCGCTGTACGGTCCACTGGAATTCGTTGCTCCCGAGGTTTTAACTGCAAAATTGCTTCTGCTGGAACTGCAATTGAATAACGATGTTCCTGAAAAGGTTTCATGTAAATGGGGAAAAAATGCTCGATGACCTTCCATACTTGCGTGGCGTTGCTGTTCCGCGCTGCTTTAAACCACTGGTGTTAAAGGCGCCACTCAGATACGAGCTGCATCGTGGCGCTGTGCCATATATGCGAATCGCAGACCGGAACAGAACAGTCAAATGCTCAATTCTTACTGGGAAATCAAAAGTGGCTCCATTAATAACGACGACAATTCCGCGACTTTTATTGACCGCCGCTGTATTGGACTTTCCTCTTATCCAATTTTTGGTAATTTAAATTTGCCACCGGCCCGTCTTGGTGTTGCTGAACCTCCATTTTATAATGTTGGAACTGATTATTTTGGACTATTTTTGCTGAAACAAGGGCGCAGTAAAATTAAACGGTTCGACTGCATAATCACCTGGCTTACGATCCGTGCGGTACATTTGAAAGCCTCCCACAGTTTGTCTACTGATTCATTTATTCGTCTTTTTATCGGGCGCCAGGGAGCACTAATCACATTTTAGGAACCGCTGACCCTGAATCATATTTTGCTAGTAGGAGGTTGCTCGAACATGTTACCGACAATTACCGATGAGAAGGATTGCTACACAAGATTGTTGTGGCCGAGTAGCTTAACAGCAGCCGGTACGAAAGGGGCGCCTTAATGTTAATCTTTGATTGAGGGAACCGGCTCTGTGTGTTGGAGAAGATGTTGTTCCATTAGGCATGGCGCCCTAAACGTAAAGTGGCTCCCTTGCGACGAAGTTTAGCCGGCTGGATGCCTGCCAAGATGGGCCGATGGTCGACTGGTGTGGGGCGCAGGCAACCATAGTGACGATTCCTGCCAGTCTTCTGACAAGAACTGGGAAAAACAGAGGCAATACCGGTTTTCCGGTCCTTGCCTGCAAAAAAATCTAAGCGACAACTGTTTTATGGTTTTTAACCTACTGAGAAACTGGATTAACGACATCGGCTTTCCAATGTCAAAAATTTGCTCCAAGTTGTAACCCGCGACAAACTAAAATCCAAGAAGATTTGTAAACGTAAAACAGCATTTAAAGTGATCTTCTCCGAACACAACATCCGAACGAAAGCTTTAACGCGTTCCTGCCACGACGGCGGGTTAAAGATACCATTCCGTGCGTCTGTGTAATGTTTGTAGAAAAAACGAATTTTACTAAATACGAAAAATAAAATGGAAGATTTGACTGACAACGCATCTGACAAATTTAAAACACGATTTTTCTACAACATCTCGCCTCACATAAAGCTTCATCGCGTCCAAGGTTAAAGTAACAGAGCGTACAACGGTGTTTAAACGAACGTTTCACGCTAAAGTGAAAGACAGAGTCAAATCAAAGAATGTAACAAGGTTGCCTGGGCGCGGCGAGTCCGCCGTCGAGCTGCTTGCCTCACAAAGAGCTTTACGTATTCAGGCGTTGCATCAGTGGTTCTCAAACTTTTTCGTTATTTTTAAAAAAAAAACGGTCCCTTTGTCATTATTTCGAGGGCTCGCGGTCCTTAAGCCTGAATGTGTATTTCAGAAAGCGTAGTTGATTGCAGGATTTCAGCTAGTTATGAAAAATTGCGCATAACAATGTTCCAAGGACAGCTTGTGACATCACAGACAATACAAAAAACAGCACGATTGTGAGCGAACAATTGCATTTTTGTTTGGGGGGGGGGGTGTAAGTACGCATGTGTTAAAAATCTGGAAAGCCGTTGTTAGAGTTTGCCCGACAATACTGTATCGGCGCCGATACTCGATACTACACACTACGCGTGGTAGGGGGGGGGGTAGGATTATAGAAGTACTTAAAAAAATTTTGCCAAAAATTGCCTCACGGACCCCAAATTGATTGCGGACCCCAGTTTGTGTACCGCTGGTTTACATGATTTCTGTTACCGAATAAGCCAAGTTACGCGGATTATATCTTCCTCATAACTGAAAGGAGAAAAGTCGATGGCAGTTTAACGATGTCTGTATTATTTACGTATCTGACGTTGTTTCTATTACCTATGCTGTTTCCTGAATTTCAAACGGACAAAAGATACCCGTTATAAATGCGTGGCTGTGCGGGGATTTTCACATCGTGGAGTGTTTCAGGGATTTCGCAAAGCAATTCTACTTTTCATTACTATATGCACACAATTACTTAACATTCCAATCATGTAAGTACGCATGTGTTAAAAATCTGGAAAGCCATTGTTAGAGTTTGCCCGACAATACTGTATCGGCGCCGATACTCGATATTACATACTACGCGTGGTATCGGTACTTGTCCGATGTTTCCGAACAAACACAGGTATGAGGACAAATGCCGATACCTCTATAAACGGGGAAAATGCTTTAGTCGTTTCTGCCACAGTATTTTCAAAAATGCATTTGACACTGACTTTTGACTAGTTGGCCAGTGCATCACAATCTCTCCGGCTTGATTTGACGTTTGCTGTTCGTCTCTTACAACGTACAAAACGTGCCGATACAACAAAATGCCGAACCAGCAATTTTGGCCACGATTCTGTTTTCAGTAATTAGGTTTAAGGCAGGGGACGGCAACGTACGGCCCACGGGTCGGATCCGATCCGGCAACCCTTTTATAAATTGCCCACATTACGTTGTTGTTAATTCTGCTGGGTCTGTGCCTTGTTAACCCCTGTGTTATTGTTTTATCACAATCTAAAATCACCTCGGTCCCCCCAATTCAACAAAATGCTACATTCGAATTCAGCAATCTAAACTTTTGCTGCCATGGTCTTTACTGTTTCTTTATTTATTACTGTGGTAGGCAATTTTATTCCTTACATCTAGTTTTTTTGTAATTTAAAGTGTGAAAAAAGTTAAGGAAGCCTAATATTCCTCCATTTTTGCGATGTCGGTTGCTATGCCAATTAAGCGTTGCCAAATACTGGGACAACCCCCCTATTAAAATAAGCTGTATTCTAGAGTTTCAATAACATGAATACAATTTAACGCAATTTAACTGGGAAAAATCATGCGCCCCGCTGTGACATAGCAAATCTTAGTTTTGGCCCCCTGCATGCAAAAGCTTGCCGACCCCTGGTATAAGGAGTAAAAATTGACGCTAACACATGAACGTAAAGCGATTCACTTGTTAAATATAGTCTACATAACACGGATCAGCCGTGAAGCGTCTGCGCAGACCAGCGATCACGCCACGCTGCGGCGCATTCAGCCATTATCCACCGTTTGTGCCCTCCACTGTCTTTCGCTTCATATCTTTTTATCGTTGCATAGCCTTTACCGGTTTGGTGATTGTTTTAGTACTATTGTTTTGCTTTGATGTCTTGCACCAAGCGAAATAAACTTAAGTGTCAATCATTGTACGACAGGTCTATTATAAACGTCATGCCAAATCAAATCAGTAAAAATATCACGACTGCGTTTGTTGAAGCCATACTAAAACCAATTGCAATTTCAGGAAATGTTTTCTCTACTTTTAGAGTTACTGCTAATAATAAGAAACATAGTTTGTTGCATATTTTACCAATTTGTTTCTGCATGGTATCGAATAAATCAATAAGTTTTTATTGTAACGATTTTGAATCAACAACCAACAAACAGTTTCAACTAACTGCGAATCTCGGTTGTTTCTGAATTAGAGCGGAACCAGAGGCAACTTGCTAAACTAAGGTTGGACCGACAACGCAACTAATACGTTAGAAACACGACCTTCTCACAACACCTGAATCGCGTTATTGCCCAGACAGCAAGTTGAAGTCACTAGAACGCGCGACGGTGGATTGTTTAGAGGAAAACGCTTAAAAAAAAAGTGAAAGACAAAGTCACGGTCACAGCCCGCTTANTGCGAATCTCGGTTGTTTCTGAATTAGAGCGGAACCAGAGGCAACTTGCTAAACTAAGGTTGGACCGACAACGCAACTAATACGTTAGAAACACGACCTTCTCACAACACCTGAATCGCGTTATTGCCCAGACAGCAAGTTGAAGTCACTAGAACGCGCGACGGTGGATTGTTTAGAGGAAAACGCTTAAAAAAAAAGTGAAAGACAAAGTCACGGTCACAGCCCGCTTAAAAACTTGGATTCTATTTTTGTTAAATTCTAATGCTCAATTATCCCACATACCTAAAAAGTTTTGCTTATTCAACTCCAAAACAAGTTGAGCTTCGTGCCGGTTTAGAATCTTCATTTCAAAGGAAATAAGATAAAAAATATTCAAACTGCCCCCCCCCCCATTTCCCACAGTGCTCGAAATTATTTTAAACGTTTCATAGAAAAAATGCAAAGATTATTAGAGTCAGATTGGGAACCGTAACGTTTACCAACTTTGCGATGTTCTTTTATCAGGTTCTGTTACATGACGTATCTCAATCATATTAAGCAGCGTTTCCGAGTGTTACGTCATGTTATGACATACACGTTATATCTGTCAAAGGAACATTTAAATTAAGCAACAAGAACTTGGTCACACAAATCGCCACAAACGTCATAGACACTCGGAACCCTCATCCCTTTAATATTCGGTAATGTAGATAAAGGGCGTCTGTCCTGTTTTTTAGGTCAACATCTAAATCGCAATGAAAAACTTTATGCATAGCGCCACGTAGATGGATGAGCCCATATTTGGTGCGCACGCAATGTATTATGCTTCGCTGGAACTGCTAGCTTAGCCCCATTATCGGTGCCAAGTTGTGTTGAGTTTATTTCGCTTGGTGAAAGGCAATATAGCAGTGGTTCTCAAACTTTTCATTGTTGCAACGCCCCTGGACAAGTTTTTCAGGACTTGCGACGCACCAGAAATGCATGTTAATGAGGAAACTTACTATTAAATTTGTGTTTGTTGATACAACAACAAAAATTCACGAAACGGAACTATTCTGCAACTCCCTTCGGAAAATTGAAACGACGCACCAGGGCGTCGCGACGCACAGTTTGAGAACTACTGCAATATAGCAACACAATTGCACTAAAACAATCACCAAGCAGGAAATAGCTGCACTGAACGGCACTGAGGCGTGACGCAATGACGTCATACGACCCGCCTACGTCACCTTAGTTGATTTTAACTTTGATTTCTGCAATTTATCCACTGAGAAACTTTTGTAACATATTCGTGTCGCAAACAACCTGTTTCAAAGTTACATTTAAAATCTACGGAAAATTAGTAAACCAAAACTATTTTCTGCAACACAAACTTTTATCGGGTCCCCAATTGAACCGAGAAACGTGACTGATTAATTAGGTAACTGTCAAAAGAATTTGTGTATTTAACCAGTTCTCTTCACATATCAACAAGTCAAATTATTCTGACAACCAAACCTCGTCTAAACTAACATCTACCGAAGGAAATTACTATTTGCAATAAAGTTTACACATATTTTTGCGTCCTTTGTACAAAAGTTTTCATATCACTTCCGCACTAAGGTCCAAAAGCTGCGACAAACTTAATGACAAATTTTGGAAACGCAAACAGTTATTGGACTGTTTCTAAATTACAGTCTCATCAGAAGTGACATGTTAAATGAAGATTGGTTCGACAACGCAACTGATACGTTTGAAACACGACTTTCTCACAACATCTGAACAAAAGCTTCATTGCGTTTCTGCCCAGACAGCGGGTTGAAGTCACTAAACTGCGCGACCGTGGAATGTTTAGAGAAAAAACGTTTCACGCTAAACTGAAAGACAAAGTCATCGGCAACGCCAGGTCGAAAACAAGAACGCAATTTTTTTAATGTCTAACGCACCCTTATGTCTACACAATATGTCTAACACAAGTTTTAAACTATAATTACTGCAAGTTTCATTCCTAAACACAATATTGCTACCACGTCTCATTAAAAT
>QLIY01002445.1:0-19195 GCA_003260075.1 Phallusia mammillata | reverse complement strand
AATCACGTTGCAGGAAGGTAACAAGCTATAAAATTTCAGAAACAAAATATTTTTTATGTTTCGTGTAATTTCTGTACATTGATGAGTTTTTCTCCAAAATTGTTGTTTCATAAGCACCTGATAAACAATATATAGTCAACAATACTCGCAAAATCTTTTCTAAAATTTACCCGTCGGACTCTTGGTTGTGTCACCAATTTCCAACTACTAGTGATCATTGAACGGTTTCTGCAATGCAAAACTAATGATTATTTCTGATTAAAATAAATAAGAAGACAACTGAATATTCCAAAAGTTGTTACGTTAAAAAAGTTTTTTTACCATAATAATGTACAGCGTTTTGGTCAGTTCCGTCGTTGACATTGGATGTCTGCTCTCCTGAATAATAAAACAGTTGACAATGGAAAAAATGTATCACTACCATTAAAAAATATAATAAACGTTTGAAACCGTGACTAATTTGTCTGCTACGATCCTCGTCGTTCCATAAAGCTTCTGCTGGAGAATTGACATAAGTTGGTTCTCTATTTTGTCTGTATTGTGCAAAATTCAAACTTTTAACAATATGTTTCGAAGCAACAGCCAACTCATTTAGGATTAATTTTTAGCATTTTTACCTAGCAGGACTAAGTTATTTTTAAAAAAATTAGCTCACCGCGTTTCCAAAAGATGCGTTTTTTTCTTACAACCACCGATACAACCGGCATTGTAATAAGCACTACCGCCCCAACCGCGCTCCCAACAATAATCGCTGTTTGGTTTGAACTTGAGTTTTGACCAGGATTGTTTGATATAAAAAACGTAACTTCAAGATTTAACTTCAAACGCAAAGAATAATATGCAACACTTCGTTTTTTGTACAACACTTTAAGATGCGGGAGATGCATTAAAGGTAGGTATTCTTTAATAAACGGTCGATTACTCCAGACTGATCAAAGTTTACACTATGTTATTAAACTCGACTGCATCAGAAGACCTNTTACATGCACGGCTTTGCAAGCTTAAAGTAAGGTTGTAAACGATCCTTCCACATGTCCGAAACCTACAATAATACATGTTAAATTCAAAGCGGTAATTTACAAAACAGAAAGAAACATTTAGTTGTTTTGCAATTAATACATACGTACAGTGTGTAACGCAAATTGGCGTTCGTCATTCGATTTCAGAAAACAAGCCGATTCACACCGGTGTGTAAGATCGAAAGATAGGCACGGCTGGGGGAGTTCTTTTGTTAAATAAATATTGTATACAAGTTGTATAAAACTTTGTTTAAGTAGTGGCCAAAAATCATGAAAGTCCGTCATCGCCCGGGGAACATTTTTATTTATTAGGATTTAAGATATTTCTATTTCTTCTTTGGTAAAAGGCGTAACTATTAATTAGGTTGGGGACGTTTTTATTTGGAAGATAAAATAATGTTGTCAGGATCTGTTCATATTATTTTGTGTTTGCCAAATGTTTTGGTAAAAATGATGAATAATTTTGTCCGGGTTTGATTCAATTTTATCATCTATTTTGGGAGATCTAATGCTGGTAGTTACCTGTTTAATTTGTTCTGTGCTAAGAAAGGATTTATCTGCTTTTTCGTTCGCAAAAATCTTTGATTCTGATTTTAGCTCCAATATGAGTTAGTTCGTTAACTTGAAATAAAAATAGACCACCCAAGCCTTCCCCCCACAAACATTAAAGCGCAAAAAATGAACCGGGTATATTTTTTATTATCCTAGGAGTTGTAAATTTATTCACTTACCTTGGTAGACAATAAAAAAACAAGAGATTTTGTACAGAAAAACACTAAACTCTTACTTTAACAGTTGCTACATAGAAATCATAAACATGCTGTGGTTATTGTTTCTATTGTTTTTCCTCGGATGCGCGGAAGGTGAATGTCCGGGTGAGGATTTCAGTCTCGCCCCTCGACCTTATACAAGTAAGCTAACCTCGATCAAAATCAATCCAAAAAGTTAATAGCACATGTTTTGTAGCAAATTAAACTTATGTGTTTCTTTCCAACTTGTGCATCATTTTAATTTTCTGTAAAACTTGTTTTTGCAATCTTTTTTTCCCCCCCCCCCTCTCGGTGTGCGAGAAACCGTACCGCGGTCCCAACTGCACCTGTCCTACTTTCGCATAGCGATGATCAAGTAATCATCACATATGGTGTAGCCATAGTCAAACGACCGTCGAAGTCCACATCCAGCGCCTGTGTGGACCGCAGTTGGCTGTTTGAGTAACCCTGCCCCATGTGGTCACATCTTTCGATTTTTTTTGCCGATATGTGATTGTTGACTAATTTTGTTAGCTACAATACTCATGCACCTAGTATATATCTTTCAACCTAAACACCATTTATCACCCTTACTTCTTAGGCGGTGATATTTATCATCCCTTATTTTTGTTTAAAACCGCGCTTTTTTCATGGTGTTGGAAGTCTGACCATGGTTTTGGGTTGTGTTCGGGCTTGCGCAAAATTTGGGCCTTACTTCACGATTTCACGGAAGGATTTTACGTCGAAAAGTCTAACTTTCAAACCTAAGCATTGTTACCTTGTTTGTATTGTATGCAGCAATGTTTGAACATTCAGTTAACAGCCGAATAACAAACTTCCCTTAGACTTGAGCAGAAGTTGTCATTATTGTTTCCTTCCTTGCTTGCTCAAATACAAAATCAACACATAGAGTTGTTTGTATTTGTTTAGAGGTGAAAGCCTATAATCCTTTAAGAGCATTTCAGTGTTATGGCAACAACGTTTCATCCATCATTTTATTTTTTGTCCTAGATATTATTCACTTACTTCTTTGTTACTCTACTGTTAAAAAGACTAATACAGGCTGCATTTTTTATGCTTTTGTTTATAAAAGAATAAAAGAGTTAGACATATTTTGTATGTTGCTTAGGTATAAAATAGATAGACAGCCAGGGCAAATCGCTAAACAATAGTATTACCCGTCGGGTTTTAGTGAAGTGTTTGTGCCGAGAGGGAACTCAAATTTTACTTCTTTTTTTCTTTCATTTTATTGATTTGTATAAAAGCTAAAAATGAAGGGATTCATTTTGTTTCTTTTGGTCAGCGTCGCCATGATGGAAGTCACGGACGCACAGTAAGTTGATTAATTTACACAAGCGTAAATCCCATTGTTGGGTGCTCAGTCTAAAACTGGATCACTAATAAGCAAGGTGTCGCAGCTGAACTAAATCCGAATTAAGCGGTTTATTTCATTGTTCTCTAACCGATCAGTTCATATAAATTGTTTTTAAAAAATGCATCGTGTTTTACATTTTGTGATCAATGCCATAACATTTTTCGCGAGATAACAGCTATAGGGTGTGTCAAAAATAACAATTGTTTATAAGGTGACGCTCTTTTTGATGTAGCCTACATATGCTTATGTAAATTGATCATGTAAAAAATTGACTTTAATGTCAAAGTATTTTTGTATGTGTTATTACTTTGGCAAGAGCTAGGTTAGGAAAGTCACAAACATAGTAAAAGGGCACTTCAAGGGTTAAGCATGATTTTTAAACATAGAAAGAACGATTGTTACATTTGAAACAGAATAGAAACTAATTTTGCCTTTTGTCGGAAAAATAACCACTTTGTAATTAAGAACAAGTTTTGCAACAATACGCACATAAATATCCAGGTTTAGTAACAGTTAAAAGAGTCTGTGCAAATCGTCATGTAGTTTCCAAGAGCCACATTTTTCCAAGAGTAATAGGACACAAGCATCGGTGAAGGATAGCAAGTAAAGCTACATAATAGCACTTAAACAATCACCGAATTGAAATCAGCTACGCAACCTGTGGGTTTAATTGTGATCAACTATAGAAAATCAAGGCTGTTACATTGATCACTGAGAAGTTGCCTGGGATTTCAACCACTAACCTCACTATGAATAGGGATAGCACTAAACTAGGGGCGTGAAACGGTTTATTGTAATGGCACAATTTACATGTATAATGATGTTGAGGGTAAATTTGATACTTTTTGATAAAAATTCATTTACTGCAGTGGTTTCCAACCTGCAGTTTGCGCTACTCTCAAGGGTCCCTGGGTTGTTTCCATGGGTCCACGAGGGCAAAATTTTAAACCAGAGAGCTTTACCTTGAAAATGTCAAAAATGCCAAATAACAACTTCCTACGAGTTAACAGTGAAAAGTATAAAACAATTGACCACTTGCCGCAGTCAGCGCGGGCTACACAAATAGCTGTCGCGGGCCGTGCTCTGGCTCTGGGCCGTATGTTGCATGACCCTGCACTAAACTAACCAAAAATGCAGAAAACATCTGTTGCAAAATAGTAAGTTGTGACCCTCTTAAGATGAAATTGCAAATGTGGAAAATAGCATTCAATGGTTTACAGTGCTTGTGTAAAAGCAATATAGATAAAAGCTCCTGTTGTAATACTTTAGTCATTTTACTGTTGGAAAATCAGATTCAACAACACATCAATGGTTTAAAATTTAAATGCATCTGTGTTTAATTCAGACAAAGTGCTGTAGATATTTCCACCATGTGATCCTTCTGTTTGTTGGAATAAAATTTTCCGGTGCTGTTAATTGTTATCTTGTGACATTTGACCACTTTCCAATGCTCATTTCTACAAAGCAGATAAGTTATTTGATTTATGTGTAACAAACAGAAAAAAAAACATCGTTAAATTTCAAAAAAAGAAAAAAGAAAAGAAAAAAAAACATCGTTAAATTTCAAGCAGGCATATAATAGTAAAACAAAACGGTTAAACAGTTGGATTCATCTTAAATGTTTGCGAAAATAAAACTCGGTTGATGTTTTTCATTTCAAAACCAACAGATGTTTTGGGAAATCCAAACAATTTACTATTTAGAATGCAGTGTAATAAATATCTTGCATGGATGAAATGTAATAGTACTAATTGAATTTAAAAGAAAAATATTCATATTTATTACTTTTGTCATAAAAAATGTAAAACGCACCAAAATATTTATTTGATTGAATGTACAATCAANACAACTAGTATTTTGTTTAGCATTACACCAGTTGAACGACAAATTTGTTATATATGCAACCTGGTGGACGAAACGCTTGTTCAGTAATTTCTATTATTACTTTTGTCATAAACAAATGTAAAACACACCAAAATATTCATTTTATTAAATGTGCAATAAAACAGAAATTAGTTTGAACCAAGCGACATTAATTAGTTTTCTAATTATGCAAAGTTTGTGTGAATATTTTATCCATATCAATATTTTGCCCATACTAGTCTGTGGTTTTTCTAAGCTTTGCTACAAATAACAAATCGAACATCATTTTGTTTAATGCTGACAAAAATTACTTGATACTTTTTAGCTCAGCAAACTTTACTGCAGAAATATTGAACAACCTTATATGAGCAAGGACAACAATGGTTTTAACCACATTATGTATAGCCTGTGTTTTCTAAAAACTTAAGATATTGCTTTAAACCAATGATAAATGTAAGTTATAATGTAAGTTACATTAAGTGATATTTTATTACTCAACTTCATTTTGCATCTTGGTAATAATACATGATAGTTTAGGATGTTGTTGGATAGATTGGTGGCATGTTTATCTTACGTGTATGTTTTTATAGTATGTTGTTCCTGTGTTGAAAGTACATTTCAAATGCACCTAATTACAAAATTACAAAAAATAACACGACATGCAAAACACCACGACCCTCATTTAAAAAACCACGATATGCAATCTCACTAATGCAATAAATGATTAAAAAAATTGTGGCAAATAGCGTACTATCATTTATTTTTTGCAAATGAACCAACTTTTTCTGATCAAAAACGCGCACATAACGATAACACAANATGCCTAAAATCAATAATTACACAGACTCTCCCATTTATAATGTATAGTATAGATCGTTTTCTAACGTTTTCGTCAATTTATTCAAAAAATAAGCTGTAGATGCGGACAGTTTCGACCTATAAGGTCTCATCAGTGCAGCTGGTGATGAGAGATCGGCCGCATTGGCTATTGTAGCCATTCTACGGCATTTTTATTTTGTTTTATTCAAAAAAGTATTACGAAAATTTAGCCGTTTTTCAATCTTTTGGTTATTAGTTTATTCTAATAAAAACTAAAAACATTTTAAACATAAAAAAATATAGCAACAGAGTAAGTAAAATAGCAACTAGAACCAGTCTCAAATATTAACGTACTTCCTAAAGTGGTGTTGCCAAAATGTCAACAAACACAAGAAACAATAGGATTATTCTAAAACATAAATATAAACAAACAACTCTAGCATGGAAGGAAATTACAGCTTCTGCCAAAGTCTATGGTAAGCAGCATACCAGAGAGGAAGTTTTGCTGATACAACGCTATTTGGGCGTGGTTGCAATATACAGTGTGGAGAGATGGGCGTGGTCTCTGTTCTTGCATACCATAGAAGTGTTGAGAATAAAATCAACCAGCCATTTATAGCTTAGAAATTAATGAAACAGCAAAGCGGTTGGCGTAACACGGCTCATTTTCAAAGATACGATTTTTTGAAAAGTAGAGTTGTAAATGGGGCTTGGGATTTTAGCTTGATTCAGGCCCGACTTGTTTAAGCATATTTTAATATGTTTAAAAGAAAAAAATACCTAGCTAAGTTACTAATTTCTGGACTTATGTCCAATAACGTAATGTCCAACAGCCCGTCTCGTATGCTGTATAGTGTTTTGCCCATCAAGTTTAGTAAATCCTTCCGGCGCTTGAAACTATCCGACATTTCTTTCGGTGGTGTCTTTTCCTGTCGAACCCCACCCTCTTTCCCTAACACTGGTGGTTAGTTAATAGAACCCCCTCCACTGGTCCCACCAACGTTCAATCCCCAGTCGTGTTTACCATCACTGCGCCAACCTCACTTTCTTGTGAGCCCCGGTCACATAACGCTTTATAACTCGGTGTAGCTGCAGCGCGTTTTGGTATCATCCAATCAATTGTGCCCTTTACTGTTTTGCGCTTAATAACGTTTTAATGTTGCGCAGCTATTTCCGGCTTGGTAATTGTTTAAGTGCTATTGTGTCGCTATGTTTTCTTTCACCAAGCGAAATAAACTCAACTCAACTCAATATTGTACCTTTAGGAAATAAATTCATTCTGTCAGATTCAGATAAAGAAATTAAGTCATTCGGAGCGACATAAATTTTACCCCGCTTTTAAAACAGTTTACCAACAGTTTATACAAAATGGTTGCAAAGCTTTGTATTATTCAACATAATCCATAAAGTTTGAATTTGCACAAGAAAATGTTGAAACATTATCATCCGTCAAAAAATCCCAATATATGTCATTTAAAGTAAAACGCCTTCGGGTATTTATTGCTCTTCGCGCATTCTTTCGAGTGCATCAAACAGGTTTGTCATCAGCATATCGTTTTTGACATCGGGGGGTTTCAACCTAAATTTAAGACAAACAAAAAGTTTTCGATCAGATCACTAAAATTAAACGAAATATTGATAAAAATTGTTGCATGTTTTACAAATATTTGTAAGTCAGTAAACTTGTTTTATAGCACAACAAACACTTTTGTTTCATAGGGAAGGTGAATTACGTATTATTCTAGCTTTTATGAAAATTCGTTTTAATTAGTCGCTTGCGAAACAAAATACATTGATTTCGTGCAAGAAACACTTCGTTTTTTTCGTAATTTGCAAAATATCATCTTACATTGCTACGATAAGCTGCGTCATAACTAGGCTGACCAAAAGAAACAGAATCAATCCCTTCATGTTCAAGTTTTTTTCAGTCATAATCTAAAGTAAATAATTCTAAACGTTTTACCAACATTTGTATTCAGTAAATTGTCCAATATATGTAAGGTTACCTATATATGCCTAAAATCAATAATTACAAAGACTCTCCCCTTTATAATGTATAGCAGTGGTTCTCAAACTGTGCGNGATACCGTACAAATTAAAGTTTGTGTTATTTATTGCTGAAAATGCGTTTATTTATAGGGTTGTAGCAATGTGTATTTTATTTTGTGTATTTTTATTTTAGCGATACATTTTCCTTTGAAGTCCAACGGCCTTAGATGTTGCGTTTTCTAAAATCATACCAAATCCCTAAATGGTAATCGTAAAATTGTTTCTTGTATAGCCGCCTTCCTTCTGCAGTAACTATTTCTTGTGTTTTTCACTGCTTGACTTTATTTTCCAGCCCCCCCCCCCCGGGACTGGGTGAAAGTTCACATCAAGCTCTTGTAGCATTAGACGGGAGTACCACCCCCCCCCCCCCCCCCCCCCCCCCCCCCCCCCCCCCCCCCCCCCCCCCCCCCCCCCCCCCCCCCCCCCCCCCCCCCCCCCCCCCCCCCGAAATTGCA
Organism: Phallusia mammillata; assembly: GCA_003260075.1. Taxonomy (NCBI): domain Eukaryota; kingdom Metazoa; phylum Chordata; class Ascidiacea; order Phlebobranchia; family Ascidiidae; genus Phallusia; species Phallusia mammillata. The sequence goes on along the minus strand of QLIY01002445.1, from coordinate 10,866 downwards.
AGTTCTGCCAACGCCTATGGGAAGCAGCATACCAGAGAGGAAGCTTTACTTATACAACGCTAGTTGGGCGTACCAGAGAGGAAGTTTTCTTGATACAACACGGCGTACTTGCAACATACGGTGTTAAGAGATGGGCGTGGTCTCTGCTCTTGCATACCACAAAAGTGTTGCAAGCAGGCAAACAGTGGTGCAAATATAATCATTTTTTCTGGGGTGGACCTAACGATAAAATATTAAAAATTGTACTGGTTGACAAAAAGTTAAAAATTTGTTGTGAAGGTACTTTTGCGTTCTAAAACAAATCCGTTTTGGCTTTATCGCTAAATTCAGATTTGTATGTATTTGTAGATTTCCGAAGTTAAACAACCGATCACTTCAAACAATAAAAGACCCCCCCCCCTAAAAATTGTACTGGTTGACAAAAAGTTAAAAATTTGTTGTGAAGGTAGCCTACTTTTGCGTTCTAAAACAAATCCGTTTTGGCTTTATCGCTAAGTTCAGATTTTGATACCGTACAAATTAAAGTTTGTGTTATTTATTGCTGAAAATGTGTTTATTTATAGGGTTGTAGCAATGTGTATTTTGTTTTGTGTATTTTGATTTTAGCGATACATTTTCCTTTGAAGTCCTTAGATGTTGCGTTTTCTAAAATCATACCAAATCCCTAAATCGCAATCGTAAAACTGTTTCTGGTATAGCCGCCTTCCTTCTGCAGTATAGCCGCCTTCCTTCTGCAGTATAGTCGCCTTCCTTCTGCAGTAACTATTTCTTTTGTTTTTCACTGCTTGACTTTATTTTCCAGTAGTTGGCGGAATCGAGCAATGGGCGACACGACCATTTGCAACAAAAGATTAATGTTGTTCGATGTTTGCTGGCTAACGTCAAATCAGAAATGGGTCGCAGGACTTTCGCGTTGGGATCATCCTACACAGTGGTTCTCAACCGCGGCACCCTACAAGTAACTTTCAGGCTTCGTAGTCCCCTATAAATTACCCTGCAAGACCTGTAGCCACCCACCAAAAATGTATGTAGCAAACTCAAGCAACTAAATATATAAACAAAATAGTGTGGGAAAATAGTTAATGAAATCATTTGCATATTGCATTATACAGACCAGCGGTTTCTCCTCTTGTTTGAGGCCCTGAACCAGATGCCCATTGTTAAAAAGATATTGGCTTGAAATATATTCAATGCGGAATTTCGAGCAGTAAATACTGTATACAATAAAGGGTCAACAACTTGGATAGGCTTTTTTCGCATTGATTACTTTAAATATAATTAACACCCCACCCGCGGGGAACCACGTTTTTTTCGTTAAATTTAGTTATTTGAACCAAATGCGTACAACAAAAGAGGCACAAAACAGAAAGCAATAAAATGACAAGAAATCAGGGCGATGCGTAAACAGCTTTTAAATCTAAAGGGTTGAGAAACAAAAACGTTATAAAGCGCAAGATAAATGTAAAGTATCACTTTGCTACACGGTTGCCCCCCCCCCGCTTTTAAATCTAAAGGGTTGAGAAACAAAAACGTTATAAAGCGCAAGGTAAATGTAAAGTATCACTTTGCTACACGGTTGCACGGTTACATGTTGAATTTTGATGCTGGGTTTTATGTACAGTCCATGTATCTATTCCATGGCCATTATTTTTGAAATATTGCTCTATGTATCTATATTTCCATTATCCCCCCCCCCCCCCCCCCCCCCCCCCCCCCCCCCCCCCCCCCCCCCCCCCCCCCCCCCCCCCCCCCCCCCCCCCCCCCCCCCCCCCCGGCAAAACACGACTGTAGGCAGTATCAAATACACCACAGGTAGTATGAATAAATTAAATTACAATGCAGTTTTGCACACACAAAATCCTTGCACTGTGTGCTTATTAGTGCAGACTACAGGCAAACATGATGCTTCAATGAATGTACACTTCCTCTCCTCCATAACCGTCAGTCAATCATTAGCCAATACCTGTAAAATAAAGCCCATTGTTACGTCATGAATCTCGAGTATTGCGTCACAAAGTGTGAAACTGCTCTGTGTAAGAGATATCAGTTAGTTATAAAATATATCTTATTGTGACTTCTGTTGTATTGGCATGTTTTGTTGTGTGTTTTATGTTGATTCAAACACAATACAATGACCAGACTGAAACAAAAACAGAACTTTAATGTGGTATTTTATCTGAATAAAATTGTTATTTAACTATTATCAATTATCAATTGTACCCCCCCCCCCAGTGTGAAACTGCTCTGTGTAAGAGATATCAGTTAGTTATAAAATATAAAATCTTATTGTGACTTCTGTTGTATTAGCATGTTTTGTCGTGTGTTTTATGTTGATTCAAACACAATACAATAACCAGACTGAAACAAAAACAGAACTAATGTGGTATCTTATCTGAATAAATGCAATTGTTATTTAACTATTATTCTCAATTGTATTAAGCTTTAGCAATGCACCTTTCAAACCAAGATTGCTGCATAACAGTCCTTCATTCATTACCACCAATTCCATTTTCAGATGATTATTGGGTGTGTGATTTCTGTAAAATGTAAAAACAGCAAAAAAACTGTTAATAAAAAGCTGTAGAAAAACAACCTAGAAAAGTTGAGACATGAAATTCTAATGAGGCAAATTTTATGCAAAAGTTTCAGAAATGAAACTAATGAACAGTTACATTTGCAGTTGCATGTTATAAGCATTATCATCCAAAAAATAATCCATTCTTAAAGTATTTTTGGTTGTACAATACCATATGAGGACTATAGATGTAAATTAGACTGTAAATTATATTACAGTTTGTAAAATACTACTAATGAAAACAGTGTAAAGTAGCTTCTATATATGTCATCATTAAACATCCCTAAAAGTATCATACAACAAAAACTATTCGACTCTATCTATTAATGCCCCCCCCCCTTATCATCCAAAAAATAATCCATTCTTAAAGTATTTTTGGTTGTACAACACCATTTGAGGACTATAGATGTAAATTAGACTGTAAATTATATTACAGTTTGTTGAAAACAGTGTAAAGTAGCTTCTATATATGTCATCATTGAACATCCCTAAAAGTATAATACAACAAAAACTATTGGACTCTCTATTAATAACAGCTAGAAACCCATGCTTTTTGTAGTAGCCTAATATAGCCTTAAGAATGGGCAATTGTGATTGTTGTATATATGTTTGTTATTTTCATGTATAAATATAATAAAATGACAAAAACTATTTTTTTCATGTTTGAATGCATAAATGCACAATTTATGTTTCTATCATGAAAAGTTATTTGTTGTTAAAACTGCAAAAAAGTTTCTTTTTTATTAGCTTTTAAGTTTCAAAAAGTTTAAGTTTATGTTGACAAACTTGTTTATACTAAAGGAACACAGCAAAGTGAGTAGATACATTCATTTGTGAAACTGACTTTCATACACAACATTTATTGTATGGTATTTGATTCTTGCAATGTTTCAGGAATTGTCGATCTCTCATGAACTCCTGTTGCAAGTAAAGCAAAGGACAGCGATGATTGAGGGTTGAAGGTCCTGAAAGAATAAACACAGAGACAATACAATACAATATAACTTAAAATTCATACAACTGCACTAAAATGCCCCCCCCCCATGAACTCCTGTTGCAAGTAAAGCAAAGGACAGCGATGATTGAGGGTTAAAGGTCCTGAAAGAATAAACACAGAGACAATACAATATAAGTTAAAATTCATACAACTGCACTAAAATACAATAAGTCGGAAATGAGATAAGACTTTATAAAGTGCGACAAAGTAGAGGGCACAATTGTATGTATTTGACGAGGTTTTGTACAATTTGAAACAAAGATAAACATGCATTAAGTGCAAATTCTATCTATTTGTTCCACATCGTACCGTAAATTCTTTATTGTAAACATGTTTGTTAGCAGTACTAAACACACAGTACGTTATTTTAAAGGCACAGTTTTATTTCGGTTTGTACGCATATTTTACATCAAATCACTAAATCACTAAATTGGTAGTACTTTGATATACTGTTACGCCCCCCCCCCATAAGACTTTATAAAGTGCGACAAAGTAGAGGGCACAATTGTATGTATATGACGAGGTTTTGTACAATTTGAAACAAAGAAGAACATGCATTAAGTGCAAATTCTATCTATTTATTCCACATCGCACCGTAAATTCTTTATTGTAAACATGTTTGTTAGCAGTACTAAACACACAGTACGTTATTTTAAAGGCGCAGTGTTATTTCGGTTTGTATACATATGTAACATCAAATCACTAAATCATTAAATTCAAAGGTTTTTTTGCAGGGTAAATTGGTAGTACTTTGATATACTGTTACAAGTACCACCTTCGATACCGATTACGGAGTACGGTTACCAAGTACTTAAATATAGTGTAGTACCTATCTGCCATGTCCGGGGTACATGCACATACACACACACACACACATGCAGAAGCATATAGAAAAATGTGATCCCCCCCCCCCCGATTACGGAGTACGGTTACCAAGTACTTAAATATAGTGTAGTACCTAGTTGTATATCACTTAATCTGCCATGTTCGGGGTGCATGCACATACATACACACACACACACACATGCAGAAGTAGAAAAATGTGATCTCCACACCATAGCGAAAAAATATACAGGAACCTGGCACCTACCTTTACCCGATTTTGTGCTGACTAAAGCAAATATTGGCAAAAAGTTGCTGTATTTGTATTGTGTAAACCGGCCTTCGGTATGAAATGGTATGGAGTATCGACACCACCACTGAAATCATTCGATACCATAGATACCCTCGTCCCGCCACTAGCATACATGATGTATTGCACACTTCCTCCAACCAATGACAGTCAGTGAATCAATAAAACAGTTAGTAAAACCTGCAAAATAAAGGCCAATTGTGATGTCATGAATTTGGAGTGTTAGGTCACAAAATGTAAAAATTGTAACATATATGTAACAATATATGTAACATATAACAATATATGAGAGATGTCAATAGATAGAGTTATAAAACAAATGTTAATGTAACTTAACTGTTATGTGTGTTGTGACATGTTGTGTTGTGTGTTGTATGTTATAATGCAAAACAATGTAATATATTTAAAGTTTGTAATAATATACTTATAATCACAGTTTAAATAAAAATCCCCCCCCCCCCCCCCCCCCCCCCCCCCCCCCCCCCCCCCCCTTAAATTTTAAAAAAATGTAGTGTGTTATTTTATATTAGTGCAATTCTGATAACGTTAAATTGTCAGTGCAATTCTGCTTTTTACCTCACCTTTTAAACTTCACACACTGCAACAGCTGCATTCCACTAATGTGTTTTCAGATGATTATTAGCTGGTCATATGGTGTGATAAAACCTGTAAAATAAACAAAAAAACAATAATAAAAGTAAAATCTTAACTTTCAAGTCACAGACAATGAGGCAAATTTTATTTTAAAAACGACAAGTTTTAGAAATAAAATGTATATATCTTATAATCATTATTATCCCAAAAAAATCATTATGGTTTCCTTTTCGGATTTTAAAGTGTTTTTGGTTGTACAATATCATTTAACTTAAATGTTAAATAGACTGTATATTACAGTCTACATTCTGTAATATAGTACTAAAGAAAAACTGTGTAAAGTTGCTTTCAGATATTCCATAAATATACAACAAAACTATTGGCAAATTAGTGTGTTCCGGTAGCTATTGGACTTCTTCTTGTTGAAAGTGAGATACCCATGCAAGGTTTTAGGGGAAAGTTTGTAGTAGACTAATATAGCCTTATAGTATAAACATCGATTTGTCAATTGTGATTGTTATTGTATATCTATTTGGTATTTATTACATTAAGGTTTTTTTTGTTTGTTTTTGGTAAGTTTAAGACCCTGTTTTGGGCCCTGTGGTGAATCATATGTCGACAAACTTGTTTATAAAAAGGATAAAACAACACAGCAAAGTAAGTACATACATACAATCATGAAACTCACTTTCGTATATTTATTGTTTTGTCCTGTCCTGCAATGCATTCGGAAATCATACTAAATGTGTAAAGCAAAAGACTGTGATGATTGACATTGGTGCTGAAAGAACAAAAACAAATAAAACGAATAAAATAAAAAGAAAAAAAAGTTTAGTTTGAGAATATAATATATTATTTGTATAATATATATATTTTATAATATATTAGCTTTTAAAATAAAACAATCCTAAATACAGGCATTTTGCTACTCTGGAAAATAATAATTACTTTTTATAATAACCCAAAACAAACAAATAAATAAATAACAAATCATTTACAGCAAACATTTTTGCCACATTAAACATATATGTTAGTTCTGTAGGAGCAGCATACATAAAGTGCCAAAATTGTTTTCGTTTTGGCCATATTTTTTGGCCTATTTTAACCTGATCTTGTTGTATTCTAATACAAAATACATATTTTTTTTATTGTGCATAAACATTTGCCTTCTTTTGCTACTTGTGACGTTTTTTTAAGACTTTTGCTACTTCAAATCAGTACTAACATTATATGTTGGCGGTCCCATTACAATCGACTTGTGAAGTAGAATTGGAACAGGCGTGTAGGGCCTTGTAACTATGCAGCATTAAAATTAAAGTTACTGGCCTGCTCTGAAAAAACTTTGGTAGACCCTGTGCTATATACTTATGGTACTAAACATCAGATGGCAATCTTATATATATTAGTTTGTGAAGTTTTTACCCTAGTCAACAAATTTTTTTTACTGCGGGCCGCATAGTTTCCATGCCCTGTGACATAACTAACTGGCTTTGAATCAATCCTGGGTGTTGTAATTCTATGAATTGGGTAATACCAATTCACATATTGTGACAGTAAAACTTTCATATGGAGTAGTTTAATTTTTGAATGTTACATGATTTTGGCAAACTAAAAAATGTGAAAATTTAATTTCATGCCAATATTATTTCTATATTTTCCTGAAGCATTTTGGGTTTTAATTTTTTTCATGTAAATTTTTCTCATGTAAATTTTTCAACTGGGTAGGTACAGTGATACCGAGTTTTACAAAAATGCAAAGTGACGGGAAAAAATACCACAAGAACTCAAATTCAAAGCCCCCCCCCCCCATGCCAATATTATTTCTATATTTTCCTGAAGCATTTTGGGTTTTAATGTTTTTCATGTAAATTTTTCTACTGGGTAGGTACAGTGATACCGAGTTTTACAAAAATGCAAAGTGGTGGGAAAAAATATGACGTCACTTTATGTGATGTCACTAATGCGTGTAACCACAAGAACTCAAATTCAAAGCCAAATGAACTTTCCATAGAAATAACGTTTAATTTGCAATTGCAATACTGTAACGTTTATCATTGGCTTAGCAACGTTTAAAAAATGTTTCGTCAAGTTTAACCATTTCTTACAACACATTTGCACTGTACACAACAATGCCCCAACATTCACTGGCAGACAATTGTGTGTTTGAGGTCATAAACAAAGCACTAACCAAAACAGGTTGCAGTTTTAAGCCACGTTTTGTGGCTGTATCGCCTGCACGTTTGTTTAAAAGCAAAACTATTCCAAAGTTTCTTCAGATTTGACTATATTGATACGCTACCGCTACAAACTAACCAATCAATCCACGGTGGCCGCCACCATGCTTTAAAACCCCAATGTGGCGGCGCCACCCTGCCTACTCGCCGCCTATGGGTACAGTTATATTACAGTATTTACAATTATACAAACAAATATGGACAAATAGTTGTACTATGTTACAACAGAAAGAAGACAATAGTAACTAACACCAAATCAAGGGTGGCTTACAATCAAGTAAATACGGTGATATTTTTCACATAAAAAATATAATTGCAAAAACGTATGATTCCCCCCCCCCCTTGTATTAAACAAATTGGGCAATAGTGGTGGAAAATGCATTCATGCAATGATGTTAAGCAACAGCGAAGCCAAAAAATGGGACAATTGGTTGAGCTAGTCCAGTCAGAACCCCCCCCCCCAACCAAAACAGGTTGCAGTTTTAAGCCACGTTTTGTGGCTGTATCGCCTGCACGTTTGTTTAAAAGCCAATCTATTCCAAAGTTTCTTCAGATTTGACTATATTGATACGCTACCGCTACAAACTAACCAACCCCCCCCCCTTTTAGATCTTTGATAGTGCTAACATGTAGTACTGGCACAACAACATGTTAAATGCCCCCAAAAAGTTTTGTCAACAATGTAAAAATATAAGATTAGGTAAGTTACTGTCCAGTGTTGCATTTAACATATGTTACTTTTATATTAAACCCATCATAAATACAAATTGATAATGAAGACGTCAAGTTGAAATTATAAATACAAATCACCCCCCCCCCTACTATGTTACAACAGAAAGAAGACAATAGTAACTAACACCAAATCAAAGGTGGCTTACAATGAAGTAAATACGGTAATATTTTTCTCATAAAAAATATAATTGCAAAAACGTATGATTTTTTAGATGTTTGATAGTGCTAACATGTAGTACTGGTACAACAACATGTTAAATGCCCCCAAAAAGTTTTGTCAACAATGTAACAATATAAGATTAGGTAAGTTACTGTCCAGTGTTGCATTTGACATATGTTACTTTTATATCCCATCATAAATACAAATTGATAATGAAGACATCAAATTGAAATCATAAATCCAAATCGCAATATTCTAACTAGAGAGTTAGAATGACATGATAATCTTGAATAACCAATATTACCAATAGTCTTTACTAATTGTACCTTTGTTCTGAGTCTGACTAGTTCCATATAGGTAATAACGTATGTGGAATTCTAAAAATACAAAAAAATGTACGAAATAAAAATATATAAATAGGCAAACAACTAATTAGGAAACTGTAAGAAACTTACTTTTGTCCATTTAGTTTCATTGTGTTAGACCCTTGTATTAAACAAATTGGGCAATAGTGGTGGAAAATGCATTCATGCATGCAATGATCTTAAGCAACAGCGAAGCAAAATAATGGGACAATTGGTTGAGCTAGTCCAGTCAGAACATGGCAGTTCCCGACGAGATCTCGTGCGTGCAGGACCTACAACGCAGAGCAAGTAAAAGAGGCCCAAATGTTGGCGTGCAAAATTTTTTTCAAACAAAAAATCGTGCGTGCAGCTGCCACACTCTGCAGACTGGGAGTTTGTCACTGAAAAAAAGGTACACAAACAAATTTTAGGTTTAACTTACTGCTCCTAATCCAAAAAAGTGTGTTATGCATTTGTATCAAATATATATATTATATTCATATACAGCAGGTTTTCAGCTTGTAAAACAAAACATTCCCCAAAGAGGTATTTTACATATTAGTTAGAGTGCAAGTAATGATCACATTGTCTGCTTTTTTACCAAAACACCCATCCTTTGTACTATTCACCCCAGGGTAGACAAGTTTAAGTACTGAACATTAAATTATCTTCCTATACCATGTGGCATACATGCTATGCAGAACATGTAACAAGAACATGTGTTTTAACAAAAAACATGACTATGCACATTCATTACAAGGAGGTTCAAAAATTAGCTGTTTTTGAACCATAATATATGTGATGTCATGTGTGCAGTACCAAAATAAGTGGAAAATAATTAGAAAACTTACCTGTAATATTTCATTACAAAAGCAACCCATCGCGCCCCCCCCCCCCATAATATATGTGATGTCATGTGTGCAGTACCAAAATAAGTGGAAAAAAAATTAGAAAACTTGCCTGTAATATTTCATTACAAAAGCAACCCATCCCAAAGTTTCAATTTGTACTAATGAAGTTGCAACTCGTATCACTACTTGCAGACTAAATAAATTCTCAACATGAGATTTGAAACTGAAGTCATGATTTTTAGCAACCATTAAAATGGAAACAACGACCGACAAATGAAATAGTTTAGTTTAACTAACAAAACATCACAAAAACATCACATGGTAAAATTACTATAAAAATTACTCATCATACTGATAAACCATAGAAATATAAAGAATTTTTGTTTTATTTGGGATTGTTAATGAATTTACTTTCTTTCTTTATTTAATCAGTTTAGCTTAATTTTAGGCATTAAATAACAGCTAATATTAACAATGAATACAACAAAACAACAAATTAATAACTTATTGGAGTTATAAAAGAACATAGTGTAGGATTTCTATAGGCCGCTCCCCCCCCCCTAGCAACCATTAAAATGGAAACAACGACCGACAAATGAAATAGTTTAGATTAACTAACAAAACATCACAAAAACATCACATCGCAAAATTACTATCAAAATTACTCATCATGCTGATAAACCATAGAAATATAACGCATTTTTGTTTTATTTGGGATTGTTAATGAATTTACTTTATTTATTTAATCAGTTTAGCTTAATTTTAGGCAATAAATAACAGCTAATATTAACAATAAATACAACAAAACAACAAATTAATAACTTATTGGAGTAATAAAAGAACATGGTGTAGGATTTCTATAGGCCGCAGAATTATGACGATATTGGGTTCCTTAACAATTCTATCTTGAGTCAAAAGGGGATGTACCGAACGGTGATACATATGGTTTCATGAATGGAAAAGAGCTATAATCGCCTGTAATCTTCTCAATTAGGCTTTCATTTCTTTGCAGTTTGATTGTTTGCTACTTCATGAAGTATTTACGGTGAATTTGAACTTAACAAAAACCCCCCCCCCCCAATGGAAAAGAGCTATAATCGCCTGTAATCTTCTCAATTAGGCTTTCACTTCTTTGCAGTTTGCTTGTTTGCTACTTTATGAAGCATTTACGGTGAATTTGAACTTAACAAAAACCGTCAGTGGCCAGTATGGTAAAGTACGGGGCAAAAGCAGCGAAAACTGCTGAA
>QLIY01002444.1:0-19249 GCA_003260075.1 Phallusia mammillata | reverse complement strand
GTAAACAAAATTGAGGACAAACTGACTGATACTACAAATATAATATATTGACATAGCTTAATTTTAAAACAATAAAATCATAATAGATTCCTAAATTTTGAGACAACCTGGCTTCGTTCCAAATTTGATAGTTTGTCCTTTACATCTGACCCAAGTAGTAGCCTAGGCTAAAGTAGCCTAGCTAACCACGTGGCGTTTCGTCAGGTAACGTTTAAAATCGCGAATTGACGTTCAACGGTTTTTTGCCTAATTAGTAATTTAATCGGTGGGCGAAACTTAAGTTTTACTTGCCACGAGGGTTTGCGAAAAACAAGTAGACAAATAGACAAGCCGTTTATAAGCATGTTGGGGGGGGGGCAAAAAAAATTGTTAAAAGGTGGGCCGTGAGCTGGAAAAGGTTGGGAAGCACTGGTCTAAGATATGCTTAAAATTGAATTTGAACATTGAAATTCTGGGTGGATAAGCAAATTAATTTTTGTGAGTAAACAAAATTGAGGACAAACTGACTGATACTACAAATATAATATATGGGGGGGGGGGGTTTAAAAGTTATACAGTTCGTGTGAACATACTTTCTAGTTTAACTATATTATCAAAAACAAACATATTAGGCTACTAACTATGAAAGCCGCATGGGGTTTACGTTAAACGACGCCTTTATTACACATCCAAACTGCGATTGTCGCCTCACATCAGTACTTGTATTAGTTGTAAAATATTGATGCCAGAACTCTCTATGTTAGCTTCATTTGGACCCAGATTACATCAAATACGGTTTCATAAAGGCAGGATATAAATTTGAGGCAAAAGTGCAATGTGTTAAAACAGTGGTCCGCCCAAAAAAATTTTTTAAAAGGTGGGCCGTGAGCTGGAAAAGGTTGGGAAGCACAGGTCTAAGATATGCTTAACATTGAATTTAAAAGTTACTCCAGATCATTAAATGTTCCGCGACAGTATTAGATATAAATATAAGCGAAACAATTAAAATAAGACGGACTGGGTGGATAAGCAAGTTAATTTTTGTGTGTAAACAAAATTGATGACAAACTGACTGATACTACAAATATATTATATTGACATAGCTTAATTTTAAACAATAAAATCATAATAGATTCCTAAATTTTTAAAAAAACATCCGACAACCTGGCTTCGTTTTAAATTTGATAGTTTGTCCTTTACATCTGACCCAAGTAGTAGTAGGCTAAAGTAAGCTAGCTAACCACGTGGCGTTTCGTCGGGTAACGTTTAAAACCGCGAATTAACGTTCAACGGCTTTTTGCCTAATTAGTAATTTAATCGGTGGGCGAAACTTGAGTTTTACTTGCCACGAGGATTTGCGAAAAACAAGTAGACAAATAGACAAGCCGTTTATAAGCATGTTACAGCCTAAAAGTTCATCACATAGAAGTTTGCACTTAAGAGAATAACGTCATTAACCGTTGGTTAATTTATAAGTTTATTTTAAGTAGGTTAGAAAAAGATGAAACAGCTCAATTATTGTTAACTTGAAGGTTTTTTTAAAAAGCAGTCGCGCGGTCATAATAATAATCAGTTGGAAAATATGTGGTTTGGTAATATTTTGCAACAAGTCTACAGTAAACACCACATAGTTTTTAAAGCTGTGTTGTAGAAAACTATTATTCAAAACAGACGTTACTCTTTTTAAAACTGTTTAAAATCTCGCGAAATTTATAAATGATAACCAAGTCGATTTTTCGTGAGGTGTCAGTTGTTCATAAACAAAACGTTTTTTTTTCTGCATCACGCCCTGAACAAAACTGTTACGTTTTTTTTATTTAAGGAAATACTACTTAACTTAAACACTTCAATTTTATAGGTAAGAAAAAGCTGAAAAATAGGGGGGGGGGGAGCGGAAAAAGGGCCGCTGATCTTTATTTCTCTTCCTGGTAGCCACAAGAAAAAAATTGCAACCCTGCTTGATGCCAACAAAGTTATTGCATTCATCAATAAGGGCTCAAACGATGAGAATACATCCCAAGATGTCGATACCATAGTCAGGCAAACTGTATCAAACGTGAAGAACCTGTCGGAGGTTTCAAAATTCAACGTGCTTCTGTTAAACGCTTTGAAGAAACATGACTGGATGCTGGTCAGCGGTACAAATGCGCTCACTACCGAAGGAATGGTGTTTTTCCTGGAAGAAGGTCCAAAATAAACTGTGAGGGGGGGGGGCCCAAACGAAGAGAATACATCCCAAGATGTCGATTCCATAGTCAGGGAAACTATGTTAAATTTGGATTTCCTGCCGGAGGTTTCGAAATTTAACGTGCTTCTGTTAAACGCTTTGAAGAAACATGACTGGATGCTCGTCAGCGGTACAAATGCGCTCGATCCCGAAGGAATGGTGTTTTTCCTGGAAGAAGGTCCAAAATAAACTGTGGAAAAGTTTTCCTACGACCCTGATATCAAAGTTTGCTCATTGCTGTTTTATAATTTGGTCTATTAGCCAAAATTTACATCTTGATTTTATACTAAATAAACTGCAACTTGGGGGGGGGGAAACTATCTGTCTGTTTAATGAAAATCAGCATAAATTTCCATTAACCAATTCCATTGCATGCCAACCAAATCAATCCTATACTTTTTCCCAAGCATTTGAAAGACACATACAGAAGTGGTATGAAAGAAAACACCATGGCAAAGTGGCTTTTTGTCGGAAAGCTATTGTAGTATCCCCCATATTTCCACACTTTAAAGACTAAGGCTTATACAAGCGTTACGAAATAGGGGGGGGGGATAAAACTTTAACCCACGTTCATATACGTTAGAAATTATAGATCCAAATATTTTTATGCATTATTATTATGATGAAACAATGTGAACTTAGTCAGATTATCAAAGCGTAAAGTCAAAAATCCGTTTAGGTGTTTGTGTTTACGGTATGCTTAGGTTTAGTGTGTAGGAATAAGAAACGTGTACGTTTATGAAGGCCAACCAACATTTTATTAACACTTGTGGAGGCCACACAGACTGTTTCAGATGCCTAGGACAGTTGTTTCCAAACCACTTTATTTACACAACAGACGTTTAGTAATTTTCCCGAGTAGACTCGCAGTCCAAGATGAATACAATACTTAAACCAATTAAACACTTTAGCAAAACGAAACATTCAGCTGCTAAAAGTATTTTTCACTTTTACCACTACAGCTTTCAGAATTCATTTCACCGAAATGTTATTTCCCGATCTGAAAGTTGTTTGTGACGTCACAAACATCACTAAAATGTGAAATTATGCGCAAACAATTGCTTTCATTGCCATTTGTCATGAAATAAAAGAACTTTGATCAACACCTAAGTCAAATTGTAAAGTTGAGCTCTTGGAGGTCAACGAAAATAGCCGCAGTTAACCACTAAGCAGCCGTGGACTCTTTGGAAAGAACTGGCCTAGAGTTTTGATATCATAGTAATGTAACAACATATTTTTCTTCGATTGGTGTAATGTAACGTGAAGTATATGAAGGGGTCTTCCTTTTTGCATTCAAGATTACATGTGGCCCGCGGCTTCCCGGTGGTTCGAAAATTGGCCCGTGACAAGTTTTGAGTTGGAGGCCCCAAGCTATATTAAACATTGAATTTAAAAGTCCCTCGAGATCATTAAATGTTCCGTGACAGTATTAGATATAAGTGTAAGCGAAACAATTAAAATAAGACGGACTGGGTGGATAAGCAAATTAATTTTTGTGGGTAAACAAAATTGAGGACAAACTGACTGATACTACAAATATAATATATTGACATAGCTTAATTTTAAAACAATAAAATCATAATAGATTCCTAAATTTTGAGACAACCTGGCTTCGTTCCAAATTTGATAGTTTGTCCTTTACACCTGACCCAAGTAGTAGTAGGCTAAAGTAGGCTAGCTAACCACGTGGCGTTTCGTCGGGTAACGTTTAAAATCGCGAATTAACGTTCAACGGTTTTTTGCCCAATTAGTAATTTAATCGGTGGGCGAAACTTGGGTTTTACTTGCCACGAGGATTTGCGAAGTAGACAAATAGACAAGCCGTTTATAAGCATGTTACAGCCTAAAAGTTCATCACATAGAAGTTTGCACTTAAGAGATTAACGTCATAAACCGTTGGTTAATTTATAGGTTTATTTTAAGTAGGGTAGAAATAGATCAAACAGTTCAATTAGTGCTAACTTGAAGGTTTTTTTTAAAAAGCAGTCGCGCGGTAATAATAATAATCAGTTGGAAAATATGTGGTTTGATAATATTTTGCAACACGTCTACAGTAAACACCACATAACTTTCAAAAATGTGTTGTAGAAAACTGTTATTCAAAACATACGTTACTCTTTTTGAAACTGTTTAAAATCTCCCGTAGTACGAATTTCATCAATGATAACCAAGTCGATTTTTCGTGATGTGTCAGTTGTTCATAAACAAAACGTTTTTTTTTTCATCACGTCCTGAACAAAACTGTTATGTTTTTATTTATTTAAGGAAATACTGCTTAACTTAAACACTTCAATTTTATAGGTAAGAAAAAGCTGAAAAATAAAATGCCGTACATGAAAATAAGTTTGCAAGTCGCGGCGGTAAAAGAGCAGCTGATCTGTATTTCTCTTCCTGGTGGCCATAAGAAAAAAATTGCAACCCTAATTGATGCCAACAAAGTTATTGCATTCATCAATAAGGGCCCAAACGATGAGAATACATCCCAAGATGTCGATACCATAGTCAGGCAAACTGTATCAAACGTGAATAACCTCCTGGATGTTTCGAAATTTAACGTGCTTCTGTTAAACGCTTTGAAGAAGCTTGACTGGATGCTCGTCAGCGGTACAAATGCGCTCACTCCCGAAGGAATGGTGTTTTTCCTGGAAGAAGGTCCAAAATAAACTGTGGGGGGGGGGTCCTATGACCTTGATATCAAAGTTTGCTCATTGCTGTTAATAATTTGGTCAACTAGCCAAAATTTACATCTTGATTTTATACTAAATAAACTGCAACTTTGAATGTGTGAACTATCTGTCTGTTTAATGAAAATCAGCATTTCTATTAACCAATTCCATTGCATACCAACCCATTCAGTCCTATACTTTTTCCCAAGCATTTGAAAGACACACACAGAAGTGATATGAAAGAAAACACCATGGCAAAGTGGCTTTTTGTCGGCAAGCTATTGGGGGGGGGGTAGTATCCCCCATATTTCCACACTTTAAAGACTAAAGCTCACAAGGCTTATACAAGCGTTACGAAATACAATAAGTTAACGCGCTATAAAAAGGTCCAAATGGCGGGTTGGAATCAATCAAATTACCAAGAAAAGGATTGGTCGAAAACTAGGTAGTGGAACAAGCTTGGCCGAAACGGCGGAATAGCTGTTATATAGGTTTACAGATATAGTCTTTTATGTGAAATATCTTTTTCGTTTAATTAAAGTTTAAGATAATTTTAACTGAAAGCTTGAACAAGTGCGTTTGATCGACGTCGGTGAATTGGACCTCCCATGATTATAAGAACACATTTCACACAATTTTAAACACAAAACTCACAAACACTCTAAATTTTCGCTTTCTATTGTCCGATTTGACATGATATCGGATTGTTGCTTTTTTAAAAAAATTATACATTGTTTACACATGTGCAAATTCTGAAAATAAGTCTCTGACAAACATACACATTTAGACTGACAAAGAGACACATTTATAGGAAGAATATTGAATTCATACGTTGCATACGCTTTCGTGTGTATCTTAAAAACCGGCAATTGCTATAAGCATAGTTGTAAACGGGCCTAAAATTGAATTCCGAACCTGAATCGTTTTTGAGAAGATATTTTAAGCCCAAAAGTTTGATTGACAGGCCTATACTTGAAGCCTCAGAAAAGACCAAGACAACAAACACAATAGACAACTGGTCCTAAACAAGGCGTTTTAGGGCTGTTTGACATTAGGTCAGTTCCACCAACTGGCTACTTAGCTAGTTAAGTTTATTTTTCAAAAACACTGACACAGAATGTGAAGTCAGGACCGAAATCAAGTCCTAACCCGGCCGGAAATAGCCAGGCCGACCTACAATTCAGTTGCTAACGGCTCAAGCCTGAGCCATAAAATATATTAAAAAAACGTTTCGAAATAATCATACTTTTTGCAGAATTCTGCAGAAATAGTTTTTAGTGTGCGTTTTTGTAATTAATCTATAGCCCAAAACGCTAGACAAACCTCGTAGACTTTTGTTTGTTGGTTGATTACTTAATCTAAAGGTATGAGTTAAATATTAAACCCACGCCAGTCTATAGACTGTAGCTGTTACTCATTTAATTAGTAAGTTTGGTCGTAAACCAGGTTATAACATCTTCATACGACAGTCTAGAAAACATAGAAGCGTTCAAAGGCTTGTTATAATTGCAGAAATGTGGCAATTGGGAAAACGCGGTCTTAGTTATTATCAAACAATGTGATAGGCCTATATTAAAGTTTGCCGTTTGTTTTTGCAAGTCATTTTTATGGCATATTTATATTGTAGCTTTTTAGTCTGTATGGATGCGCGTGAATAACTTGTTTTTTCTTGCCACAGATTATTTTGAGCTTTAAATCTTTTACCAACATATCAACCCTAAAGAATCATGGTGTACTTGAAAATTACAATTGAAAAAGGATATGAAAAACTCTTATCCTTTTACGTGGCCGGAGCATATGTGGAAGAAGTTGACGAAATTCTTACAAAATTGCTAAAAAATCCATTCGGAGGAAATTGGATTCAGTCTCGCTCAAAACAAAGTTCTTTTGACGAATCACGAAGCAGAATTAAAAGCGTCAGTAAGGTTCTTCACGACAGCTGTAATGATGAAAATTGGCAACAAGGCTTGTCCGTGAGTTTAATGGACGAACTTGAAGATATTGGTTGGGATCTTAAAAGTGGAAGAAGTTTGACCCAAAATGACGGTTTGCTGTTTTACAAAGAGAACTGACAGATTATACAAATGTGTTGGCTGCTTATTGGCGCTGTATATCTTACAATTCATTATAATTTTGATAATTTAGGACTACTAATCAAAAAGATAACCACCTCTGCACGCAAGAATGCCGTACCGCTTGTAATTGACAGTGTGATCACGTGACTTTGTAATGCACATACAATTTTAATGCTCGATTTGAAATAACGAAACTTAAGTAAAAATATGGGTCGTGTATTAAGTTTTATTCAGAACTGATTTTAGTTGCTGATACCTTACACAGGTTTTGAACAAATATCAAGGGCTGAGTACACGTAACTGAAGGTTAATGATTATTCAGTAGTAGGCAGTTGCCCGGAGTTAACTAGTTGTTGGGTAAGGTGCATTAGTTAACTTAATTTCTTTCCATCGAGTATGCAAGTTAGATTAAAAGACAATTGGATCAAAACCTAATGTTTACATAAACAAGAATAGTAGCCTACTAGGTTAAGAGATAGAGATTTGGTGTAACACCTTCAATAAGGCTAGCGTATATAGCCCACAAATAGATTATTATAGTGTTTTTAGATATTCGTAGCTAAACTACACAGGTTTAAACTAATTGCACTGCTGCAAACAATGGCGGACTGCTTTCTTCACATTAATGCTCAAGGAATGGACACAGACAAACCAGTTGTTCACTTTCACACTTGCGAAAACATACCTGCCTGGGCACGCCATCTTATAGACAAGACTTTGAACGAGGCTGTACAGGCTAGTTTTGACGTCAAAACTTCTGTAAACCATAAAAGTGCATTGGATCTAGGGGGGGGGGTTATTTTGAGCTTTAAATCTTTTACCAACATATCAACCCTAAAGAATCATGGTGTACTTGAAAATTACAATTGAAAAAGGATATGAAAAACTCTTATCCTTTTACGTGGCCGGAGCATATGTGGAAGAAGTTGACGAAATTCTTACAAAATTGCTAAAAAATCCATTCGGAGGAAATTGGATTCAGTCTCGCTCAAAANTTTGGTGTAGGACCCGAGCCACTACTTTGTTTTAAAAAACAGCGCATTATAGGATACGCCAGTTAACAGCTGTAGGGCGTGTCAAAAATAACAGAACACAGTTAAAAGTCTTCTGGAGTTTGATAAGGCCAGGTAGATGACGAACCCCTAAAAACAAAACGAAGTGAACCCGAACCCATATGACAAACGGTTCGACTCCCTGGTTATTATAGTGTTTCAGATAATCCGAACTAAACCAAAATAAGTCAAAACTAACTGCGCTGCAAACAATGGCGGACTGCTTTCTTCACATTAATGCTGAAGGAATGGAAACAGATAAACCAGTTGTTCACGTGCATACTTGCGAGAACATACCTGCTTGGGCCCGCCATCTAATCGACAAGACTTTGAACGAGGCGGTTCAGGCCAGTTTTGACGTCAAAACTTCTGTAAACCATAAAAGTGCATTGGATCTAGCCAGTTTATCTGGCGAAGAAAACTCTGAAGCTTTTTTCGACAAGTGCTACAAGTTTCAAATTCAGTTGTTAAGTGGACTGTACAGCCGCAAATATCATCTAGTTTGTGGAACGACTGTTTTCAGCCGAGAAGGAATGATTTTTAAGCCTGATGTGATATAGGAAAAGCTTCAACAGAAAAGTAATAAAACTGACGTCACAACAATACGTTGCACCAATTGTGACGTCACAAGATTCTTGTTGGAAATAAAAAACTTGGCATTCTCGACAAGAAAAAACATTTAAACTTTGAGTATTTACGTTTTTTCATCATTTCACTTGACATTTGAAAGACGCAATTGCATGTTTTTGCGACGAGTTATCGACAATAATCAAAATATTGCACTTTAATTGTATAAATCAGCCACATAAAAATCTGATAACTTGAAGAATGTGTTAGCAGAAGCGACAATAATTATAAACTGAACATAATTCAGTTGTGCCACCGTGCCATGAAGACATGGTGGCACACAAGTGGCACGGTGGGCACAAATGACAGTTGACACCTGTCTGGCACATCTGTACTTGGGGTTGCTTTTGCAGTGATCAGATGGGTAACTTGCAAGTGTTCCATTCAACACAAGCGTGGCAAAACCACCCCCGTCCAAGTGATTGCATTAACCAGGCCTAGTTCATTTGTAAAAAAACTATTAAAAATTCTAGAGTTTTAGATAGGCTAAAAAAGTAATACATTTTTAACAAACCAAGAACAAACTCCAAGCCTAGTTAAAGCAGTGTACTGATTCAAGCTGTATTCCCAAGCATAACCGCGGTTTAACGCCTTTAATGGGCCTGACGTACCATGATTTATTTGCCGTGATCACTGGTCTGCATGAACGCTTCAGGGCTGATATCAGTTTAGAATTTTTATATTTCAAATAAATGAAAGTATTTTTAAAATATAGAATTTCTCATTGTTAGAATTCGCCCAACAGTGGTTATACTGTAACACTACATATTATTTACTCTTCTTTTTAATTTTTTAATTATTTTGATTTTGCAGGCTTGGCGTAATCAACGTTGTGCTTCAGTTTAAATATGGCTTACGTGAAAATATATCTGGATAAATCGAGCCCCGAAAATCCGAATACGCTGTCTATTATATTTCCGAAATATTTAAGTGTTTTTGTGAATAATCAGTTGACAACGGATTTGAGAATAGGAATTCCTTCAATTCCTTCTGATTCGGAACTTAGTGGAAATCAGAGGGTTACTATTGTACTTTCCAGTGATGACTACGCAAAAAGCCCTTTAGCTCAAATGGCAAACGTAATCAACAGAATGGCTGAGATAAAATATAAGCTCATCAATGGGTTTAATGCATTCAGTGAAAAAGGAATTCTGTTTGAACGATTGCAATAAAGTACATGTTTTGTCACGATCCATGTGAAGCTGTACGATATAATACAAACGATTTTTGTTTAAAATGCACATATATGTCAATATTTGTGTGGCATTGTTTTAATTTGGCTTTAATATATCCGTAACATGCTGAAAGGTATCAAGTGTGACTTTGACGTTGTTTGAACAGACATTGCGTAAACAAATGAAAAAGTAGGGTGGTAAACATCAAGACGCGTGACTTATAAACATGCTCGACCAACCAATCAGATTCGACTTAAAAAAGATACTGACAATGCTGTAAAAAATTAATATCCAAAGACCATGAGGACAAAGAGATGGTGTTTTCATGAACTTAAACACACTGCTATAAATACTAGTTTTTCTACACCAAGCAACAAGCTGGGTGTTTAGATAGGCTCCCGCTCGGGAAAAACCTGATTATTGGTTAACATGAACATGATTGGTCAAGCGGCGTCCTTGTCAAAAAAAAAATGACACAAAAAACCTAAAGCATGGAACTGTATGGAAATATATTATACAACTTTTAAAAGTTTAGAAAAATATGACGTTTAGGGATAAACGGTTTAGTTTTATTTACTTCGGTCAGAGGAATGAAAATATCAGTACCGGAACGAAATGAATAATTTGCACAGAACCATCGTCATTTTTGTTTCGGTATGAAACACTGCACTATTTCATCAAAAGACAACAACTCAAATCGCGGACACGAGGAACTCCCGGTAAAACCACGGTCTCGACAAATGACTGTCACGTGATACATGCAACACGGATGAGTAGAAATGCCACGTATTTTGCGAAAAATTTAAGTTGTTGTGTCTAGCATTGAAAAAATCGCTCATTTTACCTATTGATTCAATTTCTCTACCCTCTTGCTAATTTTTTTAGATTGTAACGTTTTCTCGACGTAAAAAAACACGTGACTCTTGGCAAAACCAAAGTTTCGACACGCCTGTCCCGTGATAGATAAAACACGTGTCTGCAGGGTCGCCATATTTTAAAACAAAACTTGTGGCGTCCGGTAGTAAATTGTTTTGAGTTATGATTCGCCAGTTTTTGTTTCTGCTTATTGCAATCCTGCTTATTGCAAAATCTGATAAGTTGTTTTAAGTTATATTTTGTCCCCTTTTTCCCTATTGACTGCAATTCCCTTCTATTGCGACGTATTGACTTTCATTTTCATGACCAAGAAACGCCTTGGATTTGGCCGTGAAACGACCGGTGCCTCCAACCATTGTCAATGAGTTCGAATACAGTGACGAATGGTTATAGGCAGGGCTGCCAATGAGAATTTTAACAAAACCCAAGACTCACAGCAAAATAACCCAAGAATTTAAATGAAAACTCAAGATTGCAAAATGTGGTTAGAAATGCAATTAATTAGTAAATTTACTCGTTTCATTGACAAATTTTTGACAGTTTACAGTCCGGAAATGCAACTTTACAAACTGGTAGGAAATGGTCAATGCAAGCAAAGGGAATATTATGTTCAATAAAATATGCAGCAATCGCCAGTTCACTCTTGGCTGTTTGACGATCATCATCTGTTTTCTTTTTCATAAAATTAGTAATGTCTACAGTATATTTAAAAGCTTTAAAACTTCTTTGATGGTTACCAGTTTTTATGTTTAACGAGCATTGGTTTATTTGCATTTTTAAGTGTAACGATGCTTTCACTGTATACTATCTAGAAAGAATTAAGGTCTAGAAAAGAGAGAAAATAAAAGAGATGATAAAATGGCCTAGTGCAGCTACCCGAAAAACTTTTCTCGTTAAGATAGTTCTTACATATATTTATTTCATCAATAGGACTCAAAACCCAAGAATTGCTATAATTTTCAAAACCCAAGAACCCAAGACGTCAAGTAAAAACCCAAGATCTTGGGGCAAAACCCAAGCTTTGGCAGCCCTGGTTATAGGCACAAAGGGAGAGATAACTTGGTTCGGCTGGAACTTTTGTCATTGTCATGCACGGATAAGTATAAAAGGTGTCGACGCGGCGGCCGTGGATGATTGTGATTGGACGCCAGAGTCACGTGATGCTTTTGTCTTTCCGCCTTGCTTCAGTTAAAAGGCAGTTCTCTCCTAGGCATTTCTTTAGCGTTTTGCGGGATCGTGAACTTAGATTCTGTTCGGTTTGACTGTCTTACTTGGTTTTAGCTGCGGGCTGACCTGGTATTTACCAAGTTTGGGTGACGATTCTATAGACCGCGCAGCCAAAGGCCAGAACAACTAGTAGGATTAATTTAACAAAGCATTTTCTTGACTAATGTCAGTTGCATAGACAGCAGTTAGAGTAAATCAAGTTAATAATTACGTTTGCATTGTTAAAACGGTGGTTTTGAAAAGTGTAACGAAAATTTACATTTTGATGAAACCGTGCTTTAATTCGTGCCTCGATTTTAAACTCAAGGATAAGATGCAATATTTAAATGTTGTTTTCCAAAAAAGTCGCAGGATAGAAGTGGTTTAAAACTGTGGATTATACTTTATGCACAGTGGGGCGAGGTTTGTCTCGGCAAAAAAAAACATTTATTTTATCTACAATATCTTACTGTATTTTATTTTGCAGTCTTGATATCATCAAACGAAACTGTGCATCACTTTAAGCATGACTTACGTGAAAATGTATCTGGAAAGGACTCCCGACAACACGCCGATTTTGTCCGCTATATGTCCAATAGGCTGGTATGAGTTTGTCCCCCCCCCCCCCCCCCCCCCCCCCCGCTGGTATGAGTTTGTAAAAAATGGATTACAGGAATTAGGACTGGGAACCCCTTCTGATATGGATCGCAGTCGAGTTTACAAAGTTGCATTTAAATTTCCCAACGACTACGCAAATAACTCTTCATCCCAAATAAAGAACGTTGAAATAATGCAACTAATGGCTGAGCATGAATTTCGGCCCATTGATGGGTTTAATGCATTCAGTGAAAATGGAATTCTGTTTGAACGAAGGGAATAAAGTTGATGTTTTGTCATATTCCGTTTAAAGCTGTACGGTATAATTACAAACGATTTTTGTCAAAAATGCATTTGTGTGACATTGTTTTAATCCGTTAATTTGACTTTAATAAATCCGTAACATCCTGAATGGTATCAAGCAAGGTTTTATCGTCATATGAACAGACATTGCGCGAAAAAATGCAAAAGTGGGGCGGTAATCAATAAGAACGCCTTGTGCGTCACGGTGACTTATGAAACAGTCCCGACTGACCAATCAGATTCGTTTGGAAAATGACTGACAATGCTGTCAGAGCAAATATAAAAATCGTAATGACGAACGACTTGCTATTTCAATGAAATCAAATACACTGCCACTTTCGCCTATTCGTTCATCTTAAGTATATGATATTAATGAATAAAAATGAATGGAAATATGAAAAAAGACATAATGATCAACGTCTCGTGAATTGGACCTCCCAATATTATTTGAACACATGTTAAAACCAGGGCTTCTCAAACTAGGGGTCGCGGAATATAATTTTGGGGTCGCGAAACAATATGCATCGGTATGTCATTGTCACAATAAATGGTATACTTGCGTAAATTTATTGTTTAAACCAGGGGTGGGCAAACTTTTCAGTGCAAGGGCCGCATTCAAAAGTTTATAATCTTACCGGGCCGCATAGTATTTCANTCCGTTTTTGCGTTAGAGACTTCGGTTGATGACGCTCCTTCTCTGTTGTAAGCTGCTGCACACAGGTTCTTTTTAATGGACTCTTCGTACACGTGCATTTGGGTATGCATGAGTTTCCCTGATGGTGCTTTTCCTGCTGTTACGTCATACCACGGTGTTTCATCCATGGTTGTTGCAGTATCGTTTGTAGTTGTTGAATTTGCTATGCATGTTGTATCGGGCCGTAGTTTGCCCACCCCTGGTTTAAACATTCACATGTATAGGCTATGCCCATCAAGGGGACACGTAGGATTTTCTTTTCCAAAATAGGGTCGCAGAGCAAACAACTTTGAGTCGCCCTGTGTTAAACGATGTTTGGACATTACACGATTTTAAACACAAATTTTAAAAATTGCCTTCCATTCCCTTCTAAATGTAGGATGCCGAAAGGTGGTTTATACAGTGCCCGTAGCCTACTTGTAGTTAATGCAGACCACGCAAGGCACAGCAAATGGGCTGAACAAATATTACAAAGGTCGATTTGATTAATCTTATGGTATGAACTAAATATTAAACCCACGTCATTCGGAGGTTGTTGCAACCCATCATGGTTTAATTAGTAAGTCGTAAACAAGATTTTAAGCGAAAATGGCACCACAAGTATATCTTTAAAGTTCTTAAAATTCCATTATGTACTACAGAAAGTTTAGAAAGAACAGTTTGTTTTAATTTTAGCGAAGTGACAATCAGATAAACATAGCCTAGTTATATTTTAAAATCAAGTAGACCTATTTGTTTGTGTTGGTGTAATAAACATCGCTATAGTCGCATCATCATATCATATCTTTTTGACATGTTTGGATCCTTGCGAATAAATAACTTTGTAGTATTGTTGCCACACATTCTTTTGTATTTCAGACGTTTTAGTCACTGACCAACCCTAAACAGTCATGGTGTACTTGAAAATAGCCATACACAAAGTTGAAAAACTTTTATCATTTTACGTGGCCGACGCGTATGTTGAAGAAGTTGACGAAATTGTTACCAAATTGCTAAAAAATCCATTTCGAAATTATTGGAATCAGACAAGCTCAAGAGAATCGTCTTTTCACGAATCACAAAGCAGAATTAAATGTGTCAATAAGTGTATTTTCCCCACGGAAGATGAAAATTGGCAACAAGGCCTCTCAGTAAGTTTAATGGGCGAACTCGAAGATATTGGTTGGGAACTTAAATGTGGAAGTAGTTTGACCCAAAATGACGGTTTGCTGTTTTACAAAGAGAACTGACAGATTATACAGATGTGGCGGCTCATCACTGGCGCTGTTTTACAATTGATTACAATCATGATAATTTATGACTAGCCTACTATTCAAAAAGATAACCACCTCTGCATGGAAAAATGTCGTACCGCTTGTAATTGAGTACTGATCACGCGATTTTGTAATTGCACACAATTTTATGATTACAAAAATAAGCTAAGAAACGAGCTGTGCATTTGGTTTTATTTAGAGCTAATATGCCTACCTTACACTGATTTTGAACAAATACCAAGAGCCGACCAAAGCACACAGCCTTTGTACGTAACTAGTAGTTAATAATTGTCCAGTAAGAGGCAGTTGCCAGGAGTTAACTAGTTAAACTGTTGGCTAAGATGCAGTAGTTACCTTAATAGAAATTAAAAGACAATTGGATCAAATCCTAACGTTTACATGAACAAGAATAGTAGCCTACTAGGTTAAGAGATTTGATANAATTAAAAGACAATTGGATCAAATCCTAACGTTTACATGAACAAGAATAGTAGCCTACTAGGTTAAGAGATTTGATATAACACCTTCAATAAAGCTAGCGTAGCCTACAAATAGATTATTATAGTGTTTTTAGATAATCGTAGTTGAACTATATATAAAATAAATATATATATAACTATAGGTATATAAACTAAGATGGTGATTCAGAACGTTTTGGAGTTCATAAAGTTACATTTGAAATTCCCCACGTAGACCGCCACGAAACGAACCCAGATTCCCAAATTCTGAACTTTGCAATAATCCACAGAATGGCTACAGAAGGATTTAGACCCGTACATGGGTTAAATGTATTCAGTACAAAAGGAGTCTTGTTTGAACGATGTAAATAAGATTGATGTTTTGTCAAGTTCCAAGGCAGTACGATACAATTGCACACGGTTTAATCAAACATACATCTGTGTAAATGAATACTGGCATTATTTTTAATTTGACTTAAATAGTTAATTTTTAATCGGTAGGCACTGCAAAGACCAATTTTGACCATATGTATTGTGCTGTCAAACACTAGCTTACGCAGATTAAAAATTTGTACACCAACGCCCATTATTTAGCAATGCCCACTTTTGGTGTATAATTGTCAAACTTTTTTTGCTGTCGTTTCATGTTTTTGTCATTTCATAAAATTTTTGCCGAAATTTTTAATTAAATCGTGCATTAATTCAAAGTCTGTTTGTTAATAAAAAACAGCGTTTCATTTCAATAAATTTAGGACCAGTTTAATTGCATATCTATCCAGTCCGTCCCATACTTGTTTCCATGTACAGAAATGGTATGAGTTAATAAAAAACACTATGACTCAGCGGTCTTTGACGGCAAACCAGTGTGGTAACCAACCTTATTTCCTAATTCATTGAACTAAGCTTTTACAAAAGCTTCAATAGCCTAGNCCTTATTTTCTAAGTTGATTGGACTTAGCACTCTTCTACATTAGTTACAAAAGGTGCTATAGTCCAGAAATTACAAAACTGCAATATATCTGCTATGAAGAGTAAAAAATTGAATGACAACTGAGCGTTTTTGCTAAATCAAAAGTATTTAGCACTCGCACTCGGCAAAACGCGAGGGTGGTTTCAAGCTCCACGCCACCTTGTGGGCGAAACCTCATGTGGATCTAGACAAAGATTCCGGAAGTACGTGTGACGACGTCGGACCGCTATCGACTTAAGCTACTTGATTCAGTTTGTATTTCTGCAACATAATAAAATAAAACAGTAAAAGAGGAAAATGCTGGAACAAAACCATGGGAAAATTATGTGAACGAAACCGTTTTAACCGTTAAAAAAACCTGTTAAAAAAACGACCATCAAGATCAATTGTTTTACTATTGTGAACTCTTTTTATTTTTCAGTCCTTATATCATCAAACGAAATCGTGCATCATTTTAAACATGGCCTACGTGAAAATGTATCAGGAACATTTAGACATCAAGAAACAGGATATGCTGTACATTATATTTCCAGAAGATTTAAAGAAATTTGTAAACGAGGAGTTAACAACGGGATTAGAACTAGGATCTCTTCTTAGCCCTTCTCCTTCAGCACTTGGTGGATTTCAGAGAGTTGCATTTGAAGTTTTCTTAAACTCTCGCATTTTTTCAGCCCAAATGACAAGTCTTGAAATAATCCAAAGAATGGCAAATCAAGGGTTCAGACCCATAGATGGGTTTAATGCATTCAGTGAAAATGGAATTCTGTTTGAACGAAGGCAATAAAGTCAATTTTCTGTCCAGGATCAATAAAGCTGTACGACTTGATTACGGATGATTTTTATCAAAAATACATGTGTGCAAATGTAACAATATATTAACACTAATATTTAATCTGAATAAACTGTACATTATTTACTCGTGTGTGTTTTTGTTTTTGTTAACGACAGCAACGAGAACTGAGGAAGAACAGGGATTAGAATTCATTGAGATAAATGGTTCTCAACAGTCAATTTCTATTTTATAAAATCAAATCACGTGATTTTTTAAGGTTGAGCCAAAGTGACTATTGTTGTTGTAATAGTTCTGGCTTATAGCAATGATTGTCTTTTGCAAAAAATGCGATGGTTGTATTAATGAGAGACTGAAGAATTATTTGGAGAATATTCATCTGCGAGAATATTTACATTGATAAAATAGCTAGTTAAACTTGCTTATACCTTTTTTTTCAAATCTGCTACTGGCAATATCACGATTAATGATATAATTTGCAGTTAACGTCAAGAACCAGGAAGTACTTGTGACGCCGGCGTAGCACCGCTATCGACTTATGCTGCATGACTTAGTTGGTATTCAGCAATACAAAGTAGAGACTACTGTTGATTTTAAGTCGATTCCAATGTAGCCTATACTTATTTTATACTTGAATTAACCTATTGTGTGTATTGATGTAACGTGTTCTTAATTATGGTCTAAAGCAGGGGTGGGGAACCTACTTAGTACGGCAGGCCGCATGAAAGACACAAAATTTTCGGGCGGGCCAAATATTTTTATATTTTCAAATTCCGTGTAAAAATACCCTAAGCACACAAGTGGTTTTATATTTCTTCGCTCCAGATTTGACTTTTTCTTCGCTGTTACATGTTTGCAACAAACAATACATACAGGTTTATCACTGATTTCGAGTTTGTCCATTCTTTCTCGAACACCCGAGCTCCATTATACCGATCTGTCTTTATTCCCAACCCCCCCCCCTTTTCAAAAGCAATATAA
Source organism: Phallusia mammillata (assembly GCA_003260075.1). Taxonomy (NCBI): domain Eukaryota; kingdom Metazoa; phylum Chordata; class Ascidiacea; order Phlebobranchia; family Ascidiidae; genus Phallusia; species Phallusia mammillata. Next base: position 1,320 of record QLIY01002444.1, on the reverse strand, counting down.
GGATCAACGCTAATAGCTCTAAAATCGGGTGACTGTTACGTCACAAATATAGCAAGTGAAAGTGTGGCAATTTTGGCGTCATAATGTGGAATAGGGAGATTCCCTGTAATGCCGAAGTCATTTCAAGGAAATGTTTGTACATAAACATTTTATTATTTTTTACCAAAATTGTGACGGGGGCCACATTAAAAAGGCAAGCGGGCCGCAGGTTCCCCAACTTTGTTCTAAAGAGTGTTAAAATGATGCGGTTAGTAGGCAGCTGTCCGCCATACTTGTTGTACGCTTCGTTACAACGGTGTTTTACGCTTCGTTACAACGTCAGGTCATTGCTACGCACCGTTTTTATCAAACCTTATAAGTGACTATAAGCGTTTTTTTTGAAACGGCGGTAACTAATGTATAGGCTCATATCACTGATGATGGCATAACAATTTGCCGAAACGTTTTTAGCATTCCGCTTTACACCTCTATTTGGGTCGTTATATTGGATGGTCTTTAGACTGATGGTGTTATTGATTTGGGAAACGTTTGATAAATAATTAAGCATGTCACATTTACCAATCAGAGTATATTTCTTATTTACGTTTAAACAGCCTTTGAGGACAAAAATGAGAGTACTTGCTACAGTTTGGTAAAAATTGTATGTTTAACATGTGGATTTTCGATTTTCTTACAGATTTTTTTTTAATTTCACTTTTTTACTCCAACTTGCTGTATACAACCATGGTGTATTTGAAAATCATCAAAGACAGAATTAACTTGCGTTTATCGTTTTGCGGACGCATATGTTGAAGAAGTCGACGAAATTGTCACAAAGTTACTGAAACCCCCCCCCCCCCCCCCCCCCCCCCCCCCCCCCCCCCCGCCATTTTATGAGCCAAATCGCGAAAAGCAAAATAATTTATTTTGCAGCCTTAATATCATCAAACGAAATTGTGTATCAGTTTTAGTATGGCTTACGTGAAAATGTATATAAATGAGTTCGACCACGGCAATCATATTCTGTCGGTTATATGTCCTAAAGAATTGCAGAAGTTTATAAGCAATGAGCTTCCAAAGAAAATTAAAGTTTCTGGAGAGCTTTCTGGATCACAAGGGTGTGGAGTTCACCACCTTAAATTTGAACTTCAACATAAACTCAGAAACATCCAATTGATGAACCTTGGAATAATGCACCTGATGGCTGAGAAAGGATTCAGGCCCATAGATGGATTTAATGCATTCAGTAAAAATGGAACCATGTTTGAACGTTTGCAATAAAAGTTGATGTTTTGTCATGTTCATGTAAAACTGTACGATGTAACCGGAAATAATTTTTGA
>QLIY01002443.1:0-19254 GCA_003260075.1 Phallusia mammillata | reverse complement strand
ACAAATTTAAAGCTTTAAAAAAACTAAAATACTGCCAGCGCATCAAAATCTTTATGGACTCTAGGTGACCCAGTTAGACTGACAACATTTTTTAAACTGCATACCTAACATGTAAAAATTGGATTTCTATATGTAGTTTCTCATAGTCCAAATTAATTTTTTGGAGACACTTGGCCAAACTGCATCAATCGTGAGGCTTTCTTCTTCTCCCAAGCAAGCTATTGGGTCAAACCTAACTGTTACAGCAAATATCATTTTTCCGCCAAGAACAAATGTTCTTATTTCCCCCCCCCCCCCCCCCCCCCCCCCCCCCCCCCCCCCCCCCCCCCCCCCCCCCCCCCCCCCCCCCCCACAAATAGAAATGTGTGGTTCTTTCTATTTTTTGTTAAATGTTTTAAATACAGTCAACTTTTCAATGACAGCAAAATATATTTATTATTGCTTCCTTTCCCTGAATCCATAAGTTTCATAGTTTGTTAGTTGGTGCATTGTTAAGTGTTATGATTCTTTTTGTAACTGAAACTGAACATCTCTAAACATTAAAATTAAATCTGTGTGACTCCTAAAAGACATTGCAATAGATTCATTATTAGCTGAATAACTGGATAGCTAGAATATCCATATATATTTGTTAACGGGATAGTAGAATTAATTCATATCTGGACTAACCCTAAGTATTAGCTTGATCAGCGCAGTGATTACCTTTAAGGCCTTAAATATGTGTCATTAGGCCCCCCCCCCCCACACTAAACACTTCATTCCCACAAGACAGGATAAGACTAATGATTGATGTCTGATCAGGAATGACCTTTGCCTTGTGTATGACCATGCATGCGACTGGACAGTGCTTTTTTGCTGTGAATTTGCTGTTGAATATTTAAACCCTTGTATTTTGTTGTGAATGATATGTTTGGTACATTTTCTGTGTATTTGTTTGTTAACTATAGTAAGCCCATGAGTTTTTGGTTCAGGCACAGGTTTTTTTACATAAAAAATTTATACATTTTTTACATTGAGATAAAGCATCTCTCTTACCATTGATAATAAATGTCATAATAACCCTATTTTACCCAGAAAAGTTTAAATTAGCAATTTTGTTAACAATTCGTACTGTTAATTCAGGATCTCAACATCTGGTTAATTCTATCAAAAGGCCTGGCAAATTTAGCTTGTGATGACAAAAATGACTTGTGCAAAAGTTTTAGAAAGCAGTTTTTAAATCCTGTTTTCAGCCCTGAGTTTTGTGGAAGACATTGGTTATAGAACAGCCCAGTTGTTAATACTCTAACTGTAAAAACCAGCTCTTCATTTGCTCACTGTGCTTGATACAAACCTATACCTATAGTATGAGAAACAGTAAATTGAAGGTTAACAGTTTGTTTCATGTTTTTTTTGTACAAAAAAATCATGTTACAAAGTTATGAGCATAGCATTTGTTTGTAGGTTTTCTTTGCAACTGCTGAATCCACTCCAGTCTTATGAAGGTGCTGGGCTTCTCGGTGTCTTCTGTCAAGGATGGTGTTCATTCTTGTCATAATAGGTACAAAGTAGAGCTGTTCTGGTTTGCCAAATTTATTCGGTCGAATTGGTCATTTTTGCTAAGATTTGGTTTCGGCCAAATAATTTGTTGCGATTTGGCTGAAACCGAATCTTTGAACGCACATTTAAAGCATAAACAGTTCTTTGTTTGCTCAGTAAGGTACCATGCAATCTTTTAACTACCCCATAACGAAAATCGCTCATTTTTTAATATTTTTCCCCCCCCCCTTTGGTTGTTGCTTCTGTTCATACAGTTTGTCTGACCCTTTCACAGGCGATTGAAATAGTCATGTACATACCCCCCCCCCTATTTTAAACCCCACAGAACTGAAATAAGGACGAAACACAACTATTCTGCACTTATTGCCTGGTAGATAGACTTATGTTTTCATGACAAATGTATACCGTACGACTGCGCATGACGTCATGAATGATTCGGTTGATTTGTCCAAATTTATTTGGCAAAACAGCCGAACATATTTGGTTTCGGCCGAATCAAAATTTTGTCGATTGGGTTCATTAGTAGTATAAACTGCCTAAAATTATGTTAGTTATTAATCCCACTACTACATGGCTTAAATTTTATTGTAAATTTGGTTGTTGCTTCTGTTCATACAGTTTGTCTGACCCTTTCACAGGCAGTTGAAATAGTCATGTACATGTGCCATATATTTTGTTTGACATGATTTTTCCAGTCATTATCTTGTTAGCTCTTCAAAACGGGTCAACAAATGCAAACAGTTGTAGGGTACTTGATGCACCAAAATTTCTATTGGCCTGATGGCCGAACATGTTATTAAGTTGATATTTTGTTTTTAACCCAAACTTTTCCAAAATTCAGATGAAAACAAACTTTTTGGGAGGTTAAGAACTAAAAACCTAAACTTTCAATGCCGCCAATCAAAAAAACACTTATATAACCTAGTTTCCATCCACGAGCTTTGAGTGTCATGCCTTAAGATCATTTGCATTACAGCACTAGATTCAGTTGAAAACTTACATAATAAGGAAGGTTTTAGGTTCAACTTTTTGGCTCAGTTTGCAAGCATCTATTTAAGTTTTGTAACATTGCAAAATCTTGGTTGACCAACGAAATCTCCCATAAACCTTCTAAACAAGAATTATTTAAAACAGCTGTACTTGTGCAAAGTGCAATAGAAGTTTTTGACACTGTTGGTTAGTGTAATTAATTTTGTCTCTTTTTTAACAGTTAACAGTCAGACATTGACAATAAATATTTTTAAAGTTGTATAGACACAACCCCAACTCATGCCACATGGACAGGTTAGTTGTTCAACATAACATTGGATGATAAAATGCTGGAAATTCAAAATGCTTTCACCCTCCGGCCGTTGGCCTCAACAACATTGAATCCTTCATGTGAGTAAATCGTGTTTATTGTTTTTTGATCTATTTCTTAAATGCCTGCTGCCCCCCCCCCTAGTCATGTACATGTGCCATATATTTTGTTTGACATGATTTTTCCAGTCATTATCTTGTTAGCTCTTCAAAACGGGTCAACAAATGCAAACAGTTGTAGGGTACTTGATGCACCAAAATTTCTATTGGCCTGATGGCCGAACATGTTATTAAGTTGATATTTTGTTTTTAACCCAAACTTTTCCAAAATTCAGATGAAAACAAACTTTTTGGGAGGTTAAGAACTAAAAACCTAAACTTTCAATGCCGCCAATCAAAAAAACACTTATATAACCTAGTTTCCATCCACGAGCTTTGAGTGTCATGCCTTAAGATCATTTGCATTACAGCACTAGATTCAGTTGAAAACTTACATAATAAGGAAGGTTTTAGGTTCAACTTTTTGGCTCAGTTTGCAAGCATCTATTTAAGTTTTGTAACATTGCAAAATCTTGGTTGACCAACGAAATCTCCCATAAACCTTCTAAACAAGAATTATTTAAAACAGCTGTACTTGTGCAAAGTGCAATAGAAGTTTTTGACACTGTTGGTTAGTGTAATTAATTTTGTCTCTTTTTTAACAGTTAACAGTCAGACATTGACAATAAATATTTTTAAAGTTGTATAGACACAACCCCAACTCATGCCACATGGACAGGTTAGTTGTTCAACATAACATTGGATGATAAAATGCTGGAAATTCAAAATGCTTTCACCCTCCGGCCGTTGGCCTCAACAACATTGAATCCTTCATGTGAGTAAATCGTGTTTATTGTTTTTTGATCTATTTCTTAAATGCCTGCTGGCTTCCTTACCTGAGTCTTATTAATAAACATTGATTGTGGTGTAGGTGGTTTGAAAATGTCTGATTGCATAAGTATAATGGGTCCCCTTCCATGAAAATCTTGATTTCACTCATTTTTTTTTTCTTTTTTCTCTGGTGAAGTTTGTCCATGCACCTTTGGTATAAAATCTTTGGTGGATATGGATAAAACTTTTACAGGTAAATATGGTCATTTAGATGTGCCATCTGCTTCGTTTGACTTGATAACCCCAGTATTTACGCCGCTAGCCCCCAAAGTGTAAAAGGTTTTTGTATGTTGCTGCCCACCACAAACAAAAGATTTCTGTGGTGTAATAGTGTAATAAAGGCAACAGAGCATATGGTACTTGTGTTTGTGCAATACTTGGTGGCTGTTTTTGCAAATGCCAGTCAGAGGGGTGTTAACTGCCTTATGATGTCAGAAGTATAAACAAATGTTGCTAATAACACCTCTAGTGGTCAGAATTTTAAATGTCTGTCTACCCCCCCCCCGTGGCTGTTTTTGCAAATGCCAGTCAGAGGGGTGTTAACTGCCTTATGGCGTCAGAAGTATTAACAAATGTTGCTAATAACACCTCTAGTGGTCAGAATTTTAAACATCGGTCTAAAATTTTAAGTCTGTTAATTGGGTCATTGTGGTTTTACATTTTACACTTTTGGGTGTTAAACCCCATCAGGTACCTCACTAACCCCCTAAAATGAGTGAGATTTTTAAACAGTGTCAGATTTAGATGAATTTTGGACAGCTTATAGAATTTGTCATTTATAGCTGTTGTGTTTAACCCTGAAGCCCCACCATATACCCTATTACCCCTAAAATGGGTAAAATTGGTAAACAATGTTGAAATTGGACGAAATTTGATCATTTGTTAGATTGTGCTATTTTTAGGTGTCGTTAGTCTAACCACCCCCCCCCCTGGGTCATTGTGGTTTTACATTTTATACTTTTGGGTGTTGAACCCCATCAGGTACCTCACTAGCCCCCTAAAATGAGTGAGTTTTTTAAACAGTGTCAGATTTAAACGAAATGTGGACAGCTTGTGGAATGTGCCATGTATAGGTATTAGTTGTTGTGTTGTACCCTGTAGCTCCACCATCTACACTATTACCCTTAAAATGGGTGAAATTGGTAAACAATGTTGAAATCGGACAAAATTTGATCATTTGTTAGATTATGCTGTTTACAATTCCCCGTCCCTGAAGGGGACACATCTTGATTTCACTGAGTTTTTTTTCTTTTTTCCTTTTTTTTCTTTTTATTTCTTTTTTCTGCCGAAGTTTGTCCATGCACTTTTGGCATGAAATCTTTGGTGGATTTGGATGAAACTTTCACAGATGGTAGACATAGTTATGTAGAAGTGCCATCTTCCTCGTTTGACTTAATAACTCCAGTATTTACGCCGCTAGACTCCAAAATGTAAAACGTTTTAGTATGTTGCTGCCCACCACAAGCGAAAGATTTCTGTGGTGGAATAGTACAATAAAGGCAACAGAACATATGGTACTTGTGTTTGTTCAATACTTTGGATGTTTTTGCACACCACAGTCAGAGGGATATTAACAGCCTTATGACGTCAGGGGCGTTAAAGAATGTTGCTAATAACACCTCTAGTGGTCAGAATTTTAAACATTGTCCGATTTGGATAAAATTTTACATAACTGTTGATTGGGTCATTGTGGTTTCATATTTTATACTTTTGGGTGTTTAACCCCATCAGTTACCCCACTAACCCCCTAAATTAGGTAAGTTTTTTAAACAGTGCCGGAATTAACTGAAATTTGGACTGCTTGTAGAATTTGCCCCCCCCCCACTTCAATTAAACGATTCACTGAAACGCATTGCTATGTTATTTGGATCAGTCGTTTCTGCATCAAAAAAGCAATTTAGCTAAGTGTATCAAGGTTGATTGGTGTAACAATGCTTAACTATAAGGTATAGGCGAGCATAATATAAATCATTGTTGTTGGAAACAATAATATTATGAAGTGTTTGAATTGCTACACCAAATCGGTGTGAACCCTCATGCAAAAGTTCACGGAACCCCTGAAAGGGTTGTACAGAACCCTAGGGTTCCGCGGAACCCCGGTTGGGAACCACTGTTCTAACCCAACAGCTTTAACATTTACCCCACCAGTACCCTAAAATGGGCGAGTTTGTTTGAACAGTGTCAGAATTACATGAAAATTGGACAGCTTGTAAAATGTTCTTTTTATACGTTTCGATTGTTATGTTTTATTTTATTTTGCCACTATTTACCCCTTTATTGTAGAAACAGAACATTGAATAGGACAAACTTCAAACAATGTTTGTGACGCACCAGGGCGTCACGACGCACAGTTTAAGAACTACTGCTGTAGCCTTTTTTTGCATCTGTAAAATCTTGGTCATGTGGATATCAACTGATACAGGCAGTAAAACAAAACATTGATGTTTTGTGGAAGTATCACAATCCATCAAATCTAACATTGTACTTACATATTTATTGTCATTGTGTAGAAGTCACTTCTAAAATTATTGTTGCTAAACCTCTGTTTGTAACTTTTTTGTCAAATTTATTTTATTATTTGTACACATTATTTTTGCAATAGGTTGTTCTTCCCTAAACAACTCTCAAGAAATTAAACTTTAAGTCAAACCCCATGTGGATTTGGGTGTGCCATAAATTTTTCTTCTGCAACACCTGCATACACTGGTGGTGCTGTTGGAGTTTGTCTGGCGGATGCAACATGGAGTGTACAACCTACATCAACTATTTGCAAGAGAAGTAGGGTGAGTTTACTATAGTTGGATCTGAATACTGTAGTATCTTTGTCTGTTCCTTTTATACAAAGACATTTCTTCACATTTTGCAAATAAACAAGCAACCTTGCATCACAGCATACAATAGTGTAAGTCGGTATGGGCCAAGACTGAGAGGATAGAGGTCCACACTAAGGTTTTGTGAGTACTTGGTGGGCTGCAAAAAGTGAACTCGTGTTGTTTTGTGTTTAACTTAGTAACACTGAATTTGCTGTTCTAATGGATTCCATGTTTTAAGACCCAAATATTATTAAAAACATAAATGTGTGTATATCAGCATTAGGTTACCTCACAACCGACACATATTGCTGTGTAATTTGGTAATTAGCAACTTATTTGGGCAGTGACCATGCAATCCAGTAATGCTATTTTTAGCTGGACAAGTGTGAAAAACATGTGTTGTGTTTAACAATTGCACTATGTGGAATCATCCATTGGTTGCTTCATCAGGAAGAATAATATATTTTTTTTAAATTTAAAGATTATTTTATTTTACTCTTTTTCTCCCTGCTACAAACCTATTGCTGCACTAAGACTGACAGGCTTATTTTTGCTTTTTGGTGTGAATCATATTTTAAAGATCAATACTAAACTGTTTATAATATTTTTCCGTTCACCTTTTTTGTGAGCAAAAAGGCGATCTTCTTGTTTGCATCTTCGTATTTGTTGATTTTTAAGTTAATTTTTGTACTTCAGTTTTAAATTAAAATTTGGTTTTTAGTCGGTTGGTATAACCTGACTAACTAAGTTTTTTAATTTAAGTAAGTTTTGAAACTTTTTAATTTATAATTTAAAGTTATTTCTGTTTCAGTTACAACAACGACCCATCAACTTTCAACTACTAGTGGTGGAATTTCGGGTGAGCAATTGTGAAAGTAAAATTAAACGAAACATTTGTTGTAATAAAAAAATACTCGAAAATAAATATTAAATTAGACACAAGATAAATATATTCATACCTGGACTCCTGTCATGGGTTGGAATACCACCGTAGGCTAGATTTTTATAGCCTACACCTTGCCATATTGTGGTGAATGCTTGGTGCCTGGCTGATTCGGTATTGCGCCTTCGATAGTCCTGGTGTACTATGATTTAAATTAGACCCATAATAATTACAATGTGGACCAAGTATACCTAAATGGACATGTTTATGCATGTTGTTTAAAACCTCGAGATTAGTAGAATTGATTTCTTTTGGTTCATGGGTTCAACAACATCAGTAAATAACTAACAAATAATATAATAAAAGTCTAAAATGCATTATAGCATGTATTATAAGCATGTTTGTTATGGCATATTATGAATGTAAACAATTACTTTTATAATTTTCACTTAATTTGTCTAACTCCTTTATTTCTGGCTTTAGTCATTAGGTTTTTGTGGAATCGACCACTGTTGATCATGATTATCACTTTCTATATCATCAACTGAAATCTTTCGTCATTCTTTATGGAAAAGGATTTGTGTTAATACATTTTTCACTAAAGTTAAACCTAAGTAATGTTATAATTGCTAATTATTGTCAAATCTTTACCAAACTGTTTAACTGGACAAAATAAGGTCCCCCCCCCCGTCGGATGTAAATATACGTTAAGAAATAGGTCACAGTGTATGTGCAATTGCAATATGTGCTAAGCCACCCTTCTAGTTGTTGTTTTTTTTAATTCAGTTTTAAATTGGTTTTTAGTCGGTTGGTTGTATATAACCTGACTAACTAAGTTTTTTAATTTAAGTAAGTTTTTAAAATTTTTAATTCATAATTTAAAGTTATTTCTGTTTCAGTTGCAACAACAAACCATCTACTTTCAACTACTAGTGGTGGAATTTCTTGTGAGCAATTGTGAAAGTAAAATTAAACAAAACATTTGTTGTAATAAAAAAATACTTGAAAATAAATATTAAACTAGACACAACCCCCCCCCCGTATATAACCTGACTAACTAAGTTTTTTAATTTAAGTAAGTTTTTAAACTTTTTAGTTTATAGTTTAAAGTTATTTCTGTTTCAGTTACAACAACAACCCATCAACTTTCAACCACTAGTGGTGGAATTTCGGGTGAGCAATTGTGAAAGTAAAATTAAACAAAACATTTGTTGTAATATTAAATTAGACACAAGATAAATATATTCATATCGGGACTCCTGTCATGGGTTGGAATACCACCGTAGGTTAGATTTTTATAGCCTACACCTTGCCATATTGTGGTGAATGCTTGGTGTCGGGATGATTCAGTATTTTGCCTTCAACAGGCCTGGTGTACTATGATTTGNGATTTTTATAGCCTACACCTTGCCATATTGTGGTGAATGCTTGGTGCCTGGCTGATTCGGTATTGCGCCTTCGATAGTCCTGGTGTACTATGATTTAAATTAGACCCATAATAATTACAATGTGGACCAAGTATACCTAAATGGACATGTTTATGCATGTTGTTTAAAACCTGGAGATTAGTAGAATTGATTTCTATTGGTTCATGGGTTCAACAACTCTAATCTAAAACACAAGTAAAATTCAAGCAAACATAATAACTAAATAACTAACAAATAAAATAATAATAGCTAAAATGCATTATAGCATGTATTATAAGCATGTTTTAAATGGCATATTATGAATGTAAACAATTACTTTTATAATTTTCACTTATTTTTTCTAATTCCTGCATTTCTTGTTTTAGTCATTGGGTTTTTGTGGAATCGACCACTTTTACGTTGCCCCCCCCCCTATAGCTAAAATGCATTATAGCATGTATTATAAGCATGTTTTCAATGGCACATTATATGAATGGAAACAATTACTCCTATAATTTTCACTTAATTTGTCTAATTCCTGCATTTCTTGTTTAAGTCATCAGGTTTTGTGGAATCGACCACTTTTACATTTCGACAACCCCCCCCCCCGAATGCAAGCGGGAATTATGCAAACGAGTGTACCTGAGGCAAAGCACGACCGCTAGATATTAGATGAGTAAAGTGGTGTTGATTCCTGGTCTTTGTTTAATTCCGGGTTATATTGTTGTATGTATGACCACTGTTGATCATGATTATCACTTTCTATATCATCAACTGAAATCTTTAGTCATTCTTTATGGAAAAGGATTTGTGGTAATAAATTTTGCACTGAAGTTATACCTCTTTAAGTAATGTTATAATTGCCATTTATTGTCAAATCTTAACCAAACTGTTTAACTGGACAAAATAAGGTTTGTTTGTTTTAATATATTGCGCTAAAATTTACATTGCAAATATTTATTATGCACTAAATTTTAACATGATTTTTTTTGCTTAATGGTACATACTCATGCTTCCACTGTACTACTTTATTGATTTGCTGGATATTGGTTTTGGTACAATAACTGTGCCCTAAATATTATTCATTACAAGCTTTTATTTTATTTGATATTTTTTATCAATTCATTATTTGCATTTAGAACTTTTGTGCATCTAAATCTGTGTTTTTTGACCTATTGACCAGTGCAGTAATTTCAACTGATCATGACACAAATTATATTTGGTTCTACTGACATTTTTATTTTAGATAAGTGTACAATCAGCCATTTTTGTTGTGAATTTGACGCTTTTGCACTTCACTGTTGTTTTAAAGCCCCCCCCCCTGCAAATATTTATTATGCACTAAATTTTAACATGATTTTTTTTGCTTATTTAATGGTACATACTCATGCTTCCACTGTACTCCTTTATTGATTTGTTGGATATTGGTTTTGGTACAATAACTGTGTCTAAATATTACTCATTACAAGCTTTGATTTCATTTGATCCTTTTTTTATCAATTCATCATTTGCATTTAGAACTTTTGTGCATCCAAATCTGTGTTTTTTATGAATTTATGTTCATCTTAATTGTTTTAAAGTTCATTTTTTTCTCATTACAAGTGCAATGAAAAGCATGTTTTTCAGTAGCACTGTATTATGCATAACTTAAGCTAAATAATATGGTTCTTATCAAGTTAGGCAGAATAATATATATTTTATTTTTGTATTTATCTCTAAGTTTATTTAGTTCCTGCAGATATTTGAAAATTTTTTTTAAAGGGGTTTCAAAAACACAAACTCGTATCTAAATCAAACTCATAATGATCTCATACCATGCTTCCTTCCCTCATCACACATGTTTCTTGTGAACTTAAAAACTGATACCTTTATGTAAAGTGTTTTACATGTTGTGTCATCTCATTATGTTTCTATGACTCATCACAGCCAACACTATTCAGTCAAGTTGAATATTGTATATTTACTGTTTCCCAAAAACTTGTGTTATTTTGTGTTTTAAACTTGTATGAATGGTTTTTCTATAGTAAATCTTACGTTTTAAATTTAAATTTGTGACATATTTCTTGTTGATCCAATTACTGTCAAATTTTAAAACTTAATTTGACACATTTTGGTAGGTACTATTGCATGTTTAGTGTGATATACTTGTTTATTGTTTATATCGTTTACATTGGTACAAGTTAAAATGACTTATTGCCATTGTAAGCATTTTTGCACGACAGTATTGCGCCTACTTGCCACTCCAAGTGCAATTTCCTGTACCTTGTCATGTTACCGACTCTATTGCTTCCTGTCATTTGCAAAAGCCATTTACTATGAAAATCTTGTGTGGCATCATAATTACTCTGATTATAATTATAGAATTAAACGAACTACCAATACGACTTTCCCATAAACGATTTTATTGCTAAGTGCGAATCATAGATTGGTCGAATGGCCTGACGCGCTTTTCCACTAATAATCTGAAAAACTGGGATTCGGCCTTGGATTGTACGGTTTTGAATGCCGTGAAAAAGTAACACTTGTAAGTCATAAAGCCCACCCCCCCCCCCTTGTATTTATCTCTAAGTTTATTTAGTTTCTGCAGATATTTAAACAAGTTTTTTGAGGACTTTCAAAAACACAAACTTGTATCTAAATCAAACTCATAATGATTTCATACCATGCTTCCTTCCCTCATCACACATGTTTCTTGTGAACTTGAAAACTAATACTATTATGTAAAGTGTTTTTCATTTTGTGTCATCTCATTATGACTCATCACAGCCAACACTATTCAGTCAAGTTAAATATTGTATATTTACTGTTTCCCAAAAACTTGTATGAATGTTTTTTTCTATAGTAAATCTTACGTTTCAAATTTATATTTGTGACATATTTCCCGTTGATCCCAGTTACTGTCAAATTTCAAAACTTAATTTTACACATTTTGGTAGGTACTATTGCATGTTTAGTGTGATATACTTAATTATTGTTTATATGGTTTTCATTGGCACAAGTTAAAAAGACTTATTGTCATTGTAAGCATTTTTACCTGACATTACTGTGCCTACTTGCCACTCCAAGTGCCATTTCCTGTACCTTGTCATGTTACTAATTCTATTGTTTCCTGTCATTTGCAAAAGCCATTTACTAAAAAATCTTATGTTGGCATCATATTTACTCTCATTTTATGAAAGTAACAAAGTAAAATTTTACTATTTTGCACAAGTTTTTTTTTTGTTTTTTTTGGAATTTTTTTATTTAATCAACATATAAGCTATACATTATATACATTACTATGTTTGTGCATTGTATACAACACAGTTTCCTGAAAATCTTGTATTGGCATCATAATTACTCTGATTATATAAAAGTATCTGAGTATAAGTTTATCTTTTAAAAAATTAGGTTTTCTGCCAATTAACTTTTTGCCCAATGATTTCAAGATACCAATGGGCTACAAACAAATCTAGCAAGTTACTGTGCTATTATTGCTATGGCTAACGTTTCTGGTGTTGTTGTGTTTTCATTTTAAGTCAGAAACTGGTGGTACTAAAAGCCGCATGTTAACCCATGTGACCGCACGTACTTAAAATACTGCATGGTATGTGAAGTGTGAAAAATACAGGCCTCCAAAATAGGTAAACTAGATCAGATTCCATTTTTTTAAATTACGAAACCTCACCCAGCGAGAATACCTCAAACCGTCAGCGCTTTTAAAAGTCCACAAAATTATATTTTTGTAGAAGCATTACATGCGGTCACTTGCGGTATACCATGACAATGTATTTAGTACCACCGGTCGCAATTAATTCACGATGGCCACATCCAGATTGATGTAAAATACTGAACGTTTAAAGTTCGAAAACTAGTCCAAAATGAAAACATTTCTCAGAAATAAAACATTATCATTTTTACGTCGTTGATCCAATACAATACAGGGCATATCTAGCAAATAAGGATGTTTTAGCAACTTTATAGGATCTCTTTCATAGAACTCTAAATGCAGTGTTTAAAATAACGAGGTTCCACAGTCTTGGGTTAGGAATAGCATTTGTTAAATGTTTATTCGATTTGGAATCTAATCTAACTATCTATTCCAAAAAAGGGAGCGAGGTTTACCAATACCCAAGACGTTTATCGATACTACATTAAATTACCACGAGTCGTTCAAATACGAATTTTATCCATCCCTTTGCTACGTATAAAAATTAAAATAAATCATAGATGGGAAATCCCCTTACTGTATCCGACGGTGATTTGCCGAAAGCAAATGGCCTTTCCATTTGTAACAAATTAACCGCATTTAAACAAAAAATCAATGCGAAAATATTTTTAGTAAAAATCAGAAATTTGTAATTACCTTTCAGCAAACAAAGTTTCTATTTAAAAGTAAAAAAGTGTGTGCGTCATGAAATTGACAATATGGTTCTGCGCATGCGCCACATTATAGCAGAAGGCATAAATACAATTTAAGGTTAAATACGACTTTTAAGTTAAACTAAATGGTTTAAAATTTAGTGCTAGATGTTTTTAAATGCCTTTACCATCACTTACCAACATTTTGCTTTAGTTAAAAAATATGTTTGGTGAAATACACCATTTACAATTTGTGCAAAACGAAATTTGGTTCCAAATGAGGCCAAAAAAATGTTTTGACATGTTTAATGCCGATTGTTTGGAATATGTAGCACCGCATCTTTTTCCACTGTCAGTGTATGGGATTGTATTTGCCCAATTCCGCCTAAAACAAGCTTGTTTGTGTCTACAAGGTTTGAGTTTTTTCTAATCCAACCAATTGTATGTTTAATCCACTGTATATTGCGATTTTTAATTATATCTAGTTTTTTTCGAAATGTTTGTGGTGCTTTGCTATAGTATCAATAATGTGAATTTAAAGTCATTTTGTGGTAATGGCCGCAAAATATTGCTTTGCAAATTTTTAAAATTGGAATACACATAGGTGAAAAATACTTTTTGTCATTGCTTGTTTCAATACATTTGGTTTAAACTATTTTTCTTTCTCATTTTATTTTGGGTAAAAATTATCGGTTTAACAATAGTACATCGTTGGGTGTTGTACCTTGCTCAAATATGTATAAGAAAAAAGTTAGAGGTCCAATTCAGCTTTTTTCACTCACCAGAACTATAACAGTTAAAACAGCAGTCTTTAAAATGACTAGCGTTCTTACCAACGTTTTTAAAATATAAATAGAGAAAAGTTGGTTTTTAGACTAGTTTTGGCAGTTTGTAAAAATCGTGTGTCAAAACTTTTGTTGAAATAATATGTCTAGAAAACCGTGTTTTATGTACAAATTTTAGTAGCATAAATCAGCTTGATCTGCCATAAACAATGCAATATTATTTGTATTTAGATATGCATTACATTGTTTATCATTATCAACAAATTTCATCTATGCATGCTTTGGAAAATTGTTTTGATTGAAAATATTTTGTTCTGGGACAGGAAAAAATAACTTGAATTTAGAAGTTAAACTTAGTTTTAACACTAAAACCCCCCCCCCTCAACAAATTTCATCTATGCATGCTTTGGAAAATTGTTTTGATTGAAATATTTTGTTCTGGGACAGGAAAAAATAACTTGAATTTATAAGTTAAACTTAGTTTTAACACTAAAATGATTAATTTGCATTTTCAGCAAACAAAAATGAGAAACAAGAGAACTTGAAAGAATGTGGTCAAAAGTTTTTGGCCAGAGATTACTGTGAGTGTTATGACACAACACATTTTGTGATTTATTGTGAGATTAAACAAGTTGGTTAAAAACACCTCACTAATTATGGCCCCCCCCCCACAAAAATGAGAAACAAGAGAACTTGAAAGAATGTGGTCAAAAGTTTTAGGCCAGAGATTACTGTGAGTGTTATGACACAACATATTTTGTGATTTATTGTGAGATTAAACAAATTGGTTAAAAACACCTCACTAATTATGAGATTTAGATAGATACATTTTTACTTTTGGGAGGGCAGTCCCCTGGCTCCTAGCTACAAACCGCGAGTAACCAGCATAATGTTCAAAACTCCCCCCCCCCTACATTTTTACTTTTGGGAGGGCAGTCCCCTGGCTCCTAGCTACAAACAGCGAGAAACCAGCATAATGTTCAAAACTGATCTGATGCTAAAGTTTAGACCAAATGTTCTACAGTTTGTATCCATTTCAGTGCACAAACTTTTGTAACAAAACATTTTTCAGTTATTAATGCATATATTTTTGAATTGTTATTCATTGATGTGATTGTCATAGTTGTCATAGAGCCATATTAATTGTGCTCAATCAAACTTTCACATCAATTTTTGTTGTTCTGAACACAAACATCAAGGCTTGATTTAAAGATATATTTTAGGGAACAAGAAATGTAAATTTAACAGAGCAGCATTGAATTTTAGGGCTCAAACACACTGTGTATCTTTGAGTAAATATAGCATACATATTTTTAATTAATATTTCAATAAATTTTCTGGTTGCCAGAACATTGGGTATCGACTTTTTTCTCCAATGGTATGTGTTGTAATGTTTTAAAAGCACAGAATATAGTTTGAGAGATATTGTGAATGTTTTTTCTTGCTAATCTAGGGTTCTAGTATCACAGCACTGTGTCATTTCAATACTTTTTAGTTTTCCCCCCCCCCTTAACAGAGCAGCATTGAATTTTAGGGCTCAAACACACTGTGTATCTTAATTTGTAATTTGTATGTATTCTTTCATTAAATTTTATATCTGTTCTTTTTACTACATAAGAATTTTTGTAAAACATTTTTCTATAAGTTTAAACTGAGATAGGTAGCAACCCTCCTGTGCTATAAGTACATGTATTGACAAAGTTTAGAAAAGTCACTCATGTGCCTTTTTTCATTACCAGGCAATTATTGCAGACTTTTGTTTGATACAGTGGAACTTTTTTTATGATACTGACTTTTACAATTCTGAACAAGTAAGCTGAACAAAACATCCTAATTTGTTAAAACAACTTGTCTCATCCTTTCTACATACAACAATTAGTTTATTTATGATGTTTTAAATTGATGACCTAAAAGTTTGTGCATTAATTTTGTACACAACAAATTTTCAGACTGAATTATTATCAAAACAGCATAGTTGGCTGAAATGTTTTGGCCCACCAAAACTGAAAAAAATGTATACCAATTGTACTATAATTATTTATTTTACTCAATTTGTTTGTTCTTTCTTGTTTTTAATTTTTTCTTTCCAAATTTTGTCCAACATGTTTTGCTATCAAATGTTTTATGAATTTAGATCAAACACAGATGGTACATATAGTTATGTAGACGTGCACTCATTTGTCTTGATAACCCCAATATTTACCCACCGCTAGCCCCAAAATTGTTTGTAGAATTTGACATTTTTCGGTATTGATTGTTGTATTTAACCCTCTAGCCCCCTATGTTGCTGGGAGTCACAAAGAAAAAGTTTCTGTGGTGTAATAGTGTTACAAGGGTCTGGTGAGTTTTACTAACTTCCTGAGGGTTGTGTCCAAACCCCAAACACCCCTGTCTGAAAGTACTGATCACAGTTTTGTAAACCAAACTTACTAATAGTGACCTCTCGAAATGCATTGTTTTTTACTTCGCTTTTATGGGGACCCATGAGTTTCTGCCTGAAGAAACAAATTCCCCCCCCCCCTGCACATTTAAATAAGAAGGTTTAATGTTTAGGCAAATGCTTTGTCAGTGGAATTGCTTTGGAGCCTGGGAGTTCATTTACTACTGCTCTTGGGGGAAGATTTTCTGTGTCAATCAACTCACACACTACTTCAGCATGCAACTTATTATTCTGGGCCTTTCCCCCCCCCCGGTGGATAATATGGGATCCATTTTCAATGAAGTAAAGGGAATATATTAATGTTTCAAAATGGGTTATAGTGTATGTGTGATGGCAAAAGGTGCTAAGCCACCCTTCAAATATTTTCATTAACTTTATGGCACTATACCAACAAAAGATTTAAAAGTTTCTACAAATGTATAGTGTGTCAATAGTTTTTTTTTTTTTTTTAAAAGGATATTTTGCACTAATAAGCACACACTTGCAGAAGTTATACAAAATAGGTTAATGTATATCTATTTTGGAAATTGGAACATAGCCAAGGCAATAACTCTAGTTATGGGTCCCCTTTTTTTATAAACATTTTTTTGAAATAAACATGGCACTTGGTAGAATAAACCATGTCATTTCGCCATACCTTTTATTTCACTTTATTGTCCCCGTGTTTACTTTGTTGGCTGGACATTTGACAAATATTTTACACAAGTTGCATGCACCAAGAATCACTACCAATGAAACATTTTTGTTTATGCATATATTTTTGGGCTTTATGATTTCGGGACTTACATGGCACATTGCAGGATAACTTTTTTTATGGAAATTTGAACCTGATTATCTTGCACATTTAAATAAGAAGGTTTAATGTTTAGGCAAATGCTTTGTCAGGGGAATTGCTTTGGAGCCTGGGAGTTCATTTACTACTGCTCTTGGGAGAAGATTTTCTGTGTCAATCAACTCACACACTACTTCAGCGTGCAACTTATTATTCTGGGCCTTCAATGAAGTACACAATATATGGTCAAATGGTCAACTTATCACCTGCGTCATTTGTTTTGAGTCCTCCTCCCTGCAGGGGACACATATTGACTTTACTTTGACCTCTTTTCTTATTTTTTCTTCTCAAAGTTTGTTTTTATATTTTACTGGTCTGGGTGTAGAACCCTATCAGTTACCCCACTAGCCCTTTTAAATGAGTGAGTTTTTTAAAATAGTGTTAGATTTGAAAGAAATTAGTATAGCTTGTAGAATTTTCCATTTACAGCAGCTGATTATTATGACTAACCATATAGCCCAATATTTACCCCAATGGACCCCTAAGATTAGAAAACAGTGGCTGATGTGGGACTTAACATAAAATAAGTATAGCCCCCCCCCCATTTTTTCTTCTCAAAGTTTGTTTTTATATTTTACTGGTCTGGGTGTAAAACCCCATCAGTTACCCCACTTGCCCTCTTAAATGAGTGAGTTTTTTAAAATAGCGTTAGATTTGAAAGAAATTTGCATAGCTTGTAGAATTTTCTATTTACAGCAGCTGATTATTGTGACTAACCATGTAGCCCAATATTTACCCCAATGGACCCCTAAAATGTTTGAAGAATAAGCTTTCTTGTGACTATCCCTTGAAATGCATGATTGCAACTTTGCATGTATTAGAAAACAGTAGCTGATGTGGGACATAAAATAAGTATAGGGGATATATTAATGTTTCAAAATATGTCATACTGTCTGTGCAAAGGCAAAATATGTTAAGCCACCCTTCTAGTTTTAGTTGAACTGAGTGTTTCCGTTGACAAGTATTTAAGCCCAGCACACTATCACAAAGTAATAAAAGAACTTTTTTCAGACAAATGTCCCCCCCCCCCCCCCCCCCCCCCCCCCCCCCCCCCCCCCCCCCCCCCCCCCCCCCCCCCCCCCCCCCCACATGTTTAGTACCAATCAGACGGCCTATGATACAGCATACAACTCATCTTAAGTAGCTGTCAGGTGGGTTCACCAAAGTAAAACAAGTATTTTTTGCTTTTTTTGGTATTTGTGCACACTCTATTTATGCAAACCCCCCCCCCCAAGTATATAAGCCCAGCACACTATTACAAAGTAATAAAACAACTTTTATTCAGACAAATGTGATACGACACACGTTTAGTACCAATCAGACGGCCTATGATACAGCATACAACTCATCTCAAGTAGCTGTCAGGTGGGTACACCAAAGTAAAACAAGTATTTTTTGCTTTTTTTGGTTTTTGTGCACACTCTATTTATGCGACTGAGTATCTAGGTTTTTTCCAGGTGCACTTCTATTATTGAAGCACTGTGACCAAAAGCAGCCAATAATTCTGTTTATGGGTTCTTCTATAAAAGGGTCACATATTGTCTTGATCCCATTAGTATTCTTATTTTTTTGTGGTGTGTCTACACAGTTTAGCCAAGGAAGTCAAACTTATTTAACTTTATTGTAATCATGAGGGCACTTTTAAACAAAATCATGGGGTACTGTAATTTTTTTGCAATATTTAAGTACACTCATCATGCATGCATTTGTATAAGGTATAATATGTGTCACTAAACTGGTGAAAAGGACCCTTTGATTTCTAAATGCACATATTGTAAAACAAAGTTAAGTCCAACTTGTAATGACAATAAAGTTTTGTGCCCCCCCCCCGGTGCACTTCTATTATTGAAGCACTGTGACCAAAAGCAGCCAATAATTCTGTTTATGGGTTCTTCTATAAAAGGGTCACATATTGTCTTGATCCCATTAGTATTCTTATTTTTTTGTGGTGTGTCTACACAGTTTAGCCAAGGAAGTCAAACTTAT
>QLIY01002442.1:0-13258 GCA_003260075.1 Phallusia mammillata | reverse complement strand
AATTTTGCAAATTTATTTCTTTCTAGGATTTTTTGCTGCATACCGTTGTATCTACCAGCCATGTTTGCAGCATTGTCGTAAGACTGCCCTCGGCATTTATTAAAATCAAGCTGTAGCTCAGTAGTGAGATATTTATGCACTAAATCTGCCATGCCTACCCCAGAGTGGTCTTTCAGCTCAAGGAAAGTTATAATGTGAAATATCGGGAGTAGAATCCACAGAAAAGCTGAAATATCCCGATTCTTTTACGTCAGCCACAATTGACTCTAACTTTTTTGGCCATGAGCTGAATCATCTCTTCGCAAATAGTTTTTGACAAATAAGAGGGATTTCCTGATCCTGAGTTTCCATAGCGATTGATATGAGCAAGTAAAAATGGATCAAATTTGGCCACTAGTTCTAAAAGACCAAGATAATTGCCGTTATTAGGAGTTCCAAATCGTTCATTGTTCCCTCTAAAAAGTAAGCCTCGTTCTGCAAGCGTACAAATTACAGCGGTGATTCTTGTACATGCCACCAATACTGCTGTTCTGCTTTTATTTGCTCCTCCAGCTTTGAAGTAAGCGTATATCCTCGCCTCCTTGTTAGGTAGGTTAACATGGCATTTGTGTGTTTTTCTGAGTTTTCATGAGCTTGGATAAGATGAGTGTTGTGTCAGTCATCAAAACCATCAAAAGCTAAAGCCGAAGAAGATGCATGATTTGGAAAGAGTTTACAAACAAAGCAATATACGCGTCCTTTTGCGGGGGAATATGCAAGCCACTCTCTGCTATATGTTTCACCATTGACTTTCGTTGCAAAAAACAGAGTTTTTGTGCAAAACCTGGATTGCTTTTTGTACACTCGTTTGGAACTAGAAAATGGACCACTACTGTGCTGAACTTCAGAAGGGCCTCTCTCTATCCAGTAGGCTATTTCTTCATTTGATAATTTTTTCCACAGACCAACGTCATTTAAACTCAGTGTATGTGTAGATCTATGTTCGGCATCATCTGCATAGGTATCAGTAATACCTTGGGATTGATCTACTGCACCAGGTGTAAATTGAAAATTTTGACTATTCCCACTACTTTGATGTCTTTGTTTTTCCCCTCCCTTTGCAGCTACTGAGTTTCGAAATATACTTGTATTTTCATTTTCACTGGGCATGGCTCCTTCCTCATTACCAGGTTGCAGTTCAACGTTCTGCAACGCTTTTTCTGTAAAACTTTTTTCTGGTTGAATGCTAGTAGTTGGCTGCCCCCCCCCCCCCCCCCCCCCCCCCCCCCCCCCCCCCCCCCCCCCCCCCCCCCCCCCCCCCCCCCCCCCCCCCCTTGCTAGCTCCACTTTCAAATCTTTTACTCATAATAAATTTAAGGTTAAAAAATTATGAAATAAGCAATACCAAGACGTCTAATAATAAGACATAAGCTGATAACATTAATAAATTTCAATTGATAAAAAATATAATTTACCACATTAACTGTAAGCAACACAATGTCTGTTAGTTACTTCAGCAACATGTCAACTACCAATACTGTTTTTTTTGCAGAGAAGACTATGTACTTTAACACAGAAGCTTTCAGCAGAATGCGCGTAATAATTGGCTTTATTATGACGCAAACAACGTAACAATGACTGTTTACAACGTTGTTGAAACCAGTTGTGTATAGAGTTTTCTACTCTGAAAAGCTTGATATATATATACTTAGGGTTTAAAGGGGGGGAGTTAAACTTGTCAAGTTTTCAAAAGAATTACAAACCTCGAAACCGAATTTCGAGGCCCCTGGACGTTGAGGCCCTAGGCTTTAGCCTACCTAGCCTATTGGTAAATCCGGCCCTGGGGTAACCACACTCAGGCGTTTAAGCGAAACAGCTTAAGGGTTGACCACAATAATGTGTTTCAGGAAAAATGCTTGTTAGGTTATAACACTTTTAAAGCATTTGTACTGATACTGATAAACTTTTCAAACCATGTAATGCAAAAAAGTATTCTTTTGTTTATTACTCCCCCCCCCCTTTTTTTGCAGAGAAGACTATGTACTTTAACACAGAAGCTTTCAGCAGAATGCGCGTAATAATTGGCTTTATTATGACGCAAACAACGTAACAATGACTGTTTACAACGTTGTTGAAACCAGTTGTGTATAGAGTTTTCTACTCTGAAAAGCTTGATATATATATACTTAGGGTTCAAAGGGGGGGAGTTAAACTTGTCAAGTTTTCAAAAGAATTACAAACCTCGAAACCGAATTTCGAGGCCCTAGGCTTTAGCCTACCTAGCCTATTGGTAAATCCGGCCCTGGGGTAACCACACTCAGGCGTTTAAGCGAAACAGCTTAAGGGTTGACCACAATAATGTGTTTCAGGAAAAATGCTTGTTAGGTTATAACACTTTTAAAGCATTTGTACTGATACTGATAAACTTTTCAAACCATGTAATGCAAAAAAGTATTCTTTTGTTTATTACTTGCACAACTAGATATTGTAGCATTTAAGGGCAAATAAACCTATTGTCCACAATGGAACATTGTGAAATTGTGTAAAGACAGCTGGTGTGAAAACCTTGTTAGCATGTTATACACTTAACCCATTCCCCTTTCATAATGCTGGTATTGTCTAACATGGTGCCAGTTTGACATATTTTACACTGGTCTCACTTCAGACTTGCTTGAAGGCAGTTACCAGAAATACTGTGGAACATATTTTTTCGATATAAAAAATGTGAAAGCGGGCTGCATAAGGTTTGCCTGCTGCAAGCCATTTTGCGTACATGCAAATGAAAACACGACAACTAGAAGAATCGTTTTGTGGGGTTCGCATTGGAAATGGAATTTTTTAGCCAGCAGGTAGTTAGCCAACACCTTTGCAGCTTGAATCTTTGTACTTGTCTTAATACAAGGCATTTCAATAGGATCCAAGTAAATAAGTTTTTTTGTTTCCAATATCAATTGTCAAAAGAATCCAGTGGCTCTGCGATGGGTTCCATGGAATGAAAATAAGCTTTTTGTCTGTAAGGGACATGCAACGCCAAAGGTTTTCAATAGGACACATTTTTTCAATAGTTGTGCCATTATAGAACAAACATACAAAGTATGGTTGTTGGCAGAAACTATCTGCCACAAAAAAAAACTGTTAATTACTTCGCCAAAAAGCCATCCAGCTACAAAGCGTTCATCGACTCTTTAATAGTTGCTCTCCATGTTTTGGTAAAGTTGGTTCTAGTCACTTGCATTCGAGGTCTTGGATAGCTTGCTCCAAGGCTTTTTGGGAGGTTACATCATACGACATTTTTTTGATGTCAACCAACAAATCGTTGAATTTCCGGATCCCCCCCCCCCCCCCCCCCCCCCCCCCCCCCCCCCCCCCCCCCCCCCCCCCCCCCCCCCCCCCCCCCTTGTTTTACAGTAGCAGCTTTCAGCAATTGGCCAAACTTAACCTCTAAATTATTTTGTTGTTACTTACAGCTAAACACCGACAAGACCGATTGTCAACGCAGGCAGCTCTTTGCCGATTTTGTGCTGTCTGAAGCAAAAAGTTGCCTCCCCCCCCCCATGTTTGAACTGAAGGTAATGCTCATTAGGTTATGAAAAGCAGTAAACTATATTTTTTATTGAATTTAAAATGGCTTCTGTGCAACATATGCTTTATAAATGGTAAATTATATACTTATAATTTTTATTAAGTCTGAAATAGATTTTGTGCAAAATATTTTCTCTCTTAAATGCTATGTGTTTGTTTAGGATAACACACATCCCCTTCAAGCAATCAATGTCTTTTTTTAGAATGCATATGATGAGCACGGCACAACAAACAAGTTTGGATAGCATAATAAATGTGTATTATGCCACATTGTCTCCAGTGCAAGCACCTATGATCAACGCAATTTATCACGGCTACTACAGTATGAAGTAAATTATGAGAAGAATAATTACCTCAGCGTTTTTCTTATGAGATTGAAATAATAAATACTTTTACCCAAAAATGTTGTGCAGAATAACTACCACCTAAAACAGTCGTGCAGCAGTCTTAGAAATTTGTTTTCTTTATCTCACCTTATGTGAGCAGATTTTTCTCAGTTAATCTTTTCTTGTTCATACTAGTTTTGGTTTTATTTATTTGCAATCCCATGAATGGAAAGTCAAATATATCTGTGATGTATCTATGATATCTTTATCATATTTATGATGAAACAAAACACTTCATCAATTACCATAGTCTAAATTACAGTTGGCAAGCCTGTCCATTGACAGCACTCTATATAAAATGTGGAAAAAAAAACTTGCTAAGCTTTTTTATGCTCATTGTTGCAAACGATAAGCATAGATGCGACATCTTTATTTTTTGGTAAAATATGCGTCAATTCAGAGCATATAGAATATCACCAGAAAACAATATACATTTGTAATTTTTAAGTGAAAAATACAGACTCACTAGCAGTTGTTGGTGCAATAAAGAGTTGGAAAAGCCTTATTCAACATTCCTCATTTTACAAACAATTTACATTAGATGACTTTTATATCCATTACTTGTTTAACTACTAACCAAAAGTGCCATTTTGTAAATGTATTTTTTATAGCGTGTATAGTTTTGATTTGACCAGATAATACCCAACCCTACTCTAAATTAAACAAAATGTTTACCTAAATTTAACAGTCGCCAATTTATGTTTTTTATGCAGGGTCTAATCAAAATTTTTGAAAAACACATCTAATGATTTTAGTCCATATTTTGTTGTATTATGCTATTTCTACAGTTGCAAGGTCCTTCATAGCTTTTCTGGTGCAAACCCCCCCCCCCAACACAAAAAGAAAGAATTAAATCAGTTCATTTGATATGTGCACTGATAACCACAACAATAAAGCCTTTAAAACTATTCCCCCCCCCCTGTACCTCGTTGTATATCACTAGCTAATTTAGGGTACAGGCGTGCACAAACATGCAAGCATGTAGAAAAATGTAATCTCCACACGATAACGAAAAAATACACATAACCTAGCGGAACGGCCGGTCTAGTAGCTCGGCGCTGTCGCACTTTTAGATACGTTGTTCCTAAATAAAAAGTGCACTCCATTGCTTCAGTTGGACGAAAGCTTGACGATTTTGCACTAAACACTGGGTATTTGCATTCATTTGTTTTCAAATTGTACAAACGTAAGAACTCACATTCAGACAAAGTATGTCCCCCCCCCCCAACATTTCTAAGAAAAAGTAAGTATACTGAAGAAGTTTATACAATGTTAAATAAATCTTTGCATTTATACGAGCCATGACATAATATTTGCAGTATTTTGGCCAGAAACAATCTGTTCCAGCAACTCGTTGTTCGTAGAAAATACTAAGTGCATCTCACAACAGGCCGGGTCTAGGTTCACTTCTACTTGTAGCAGGGACTTGACTGTACGAATTGTTAAAAATAAGACAAAATAAGGACATTTCTTAGAAATAAGCATAATGAACTTTTCTAAGACAGCACTTCAGAATAAGGACAAATCTTAGAAAAGGGACGGTATGGCAACCCTGACTATAATGCACATCATGCGGTCCCCCCCCCCCAAGTTGAGCAAAAATGCTTACGGTTAGAGCTATTTGCGGTGGTGTTTTGTAATTATAAACCCAAATTATAAACTTAGTGTTCACCCCCTTCCTGAACTCACTGTTAATTTAAATAACTGTGTCAGTGGCTCTACCCATTCGTTACACATCTAATATATAAAAAAATACCAGCAAGCAAGTTATTATGTTTATTTTTTACAACAACACGCATGAACAGAATTGTAATCAAAGAGAACTGAGCCAACAGAAGATACTCGTCCCCCCCCCCCGAGTGGTATCTCACTCGTTTATGCTACCCCCCTTTTTGGGCCCTTTGAGGGGGGTCTGGCGGGCAAAATGTCTGTCGTTTGTGGAATTTGTATGAGGATCTCAATGGGCATCCAGTGGTGGTGGAATCAAGTGGTATCTCTCCCGTTTGTTTTGTACCTATTTTTTTAGTACCTTTCGGGGTCCCCTCCCCCCCCCCCTCAAATTGTAGTGCAGGAACATAAGCTTTTCCGCTGTTTCACTCTGCTTTTCCTCTGTTTCGTTTTGGAGTACATATATTGCCTCCGACACAGAAAATTCTCTCACTTTCTATAGAGGATGGAGGGGCTGACAAATATTTTCTCACAGCTGACTTGAGGCGGTCAAAATTATTGCTGTGTACTTTCCACCATTGAAAGGGATCTTCTTCCGTCTTTATTACAGCCAAACTTTGGTACTTAACGACCTCTTCATGTAGTGCCGCCCTTTCACTTTTTTCTTCTGGTGCCAAAGTTACTTTCGTTACGTTTTTCTTTTTTTTCTTAAGATTCGAGAAGCATTTCGCAAAACTGAAATCATCGCTACTTTCAAAGAATCTGAAGAGTCGATCGGCGGTAGAGTGTCTGGATAATCTGAGTTACTTGTAGCTGGTACACTCAAGTCTTTTGACAACCAATCAACGACAGCATCTTCCAACGAATCGTTGTTGTATTCGTCCCACAAAAAACTTTTTTTTAAACCTGGGGACTGGGGTCTAGAAAAGTCGCTAAGATCAAGTTTTTGTTTTCCAAAAAACTTTTAAAGCGAATATTTAGTGACGCTTTCCATACAGTCAGAGTTGTGCCTAGCCCTACAAACAACCCTTTCTGTTCTCCTATCTCAAAAAAGTGACAAAAGACTTTGATATGAGGAATGATTGAAGACGCTGTGACCCCCCCCCCCCTAAGATCAAGTTTTTGTTTTCCAAATAACTTTTAAAGCGAATATTTAGTGACGCTTTCCATGCCCCCCCCCCTTTGATCCACTCAGTAGAGCTGTACAATCAACAAATTGTTTTAAAATTGTAAGGAGCTTTTCCATTATCTTCCATTGGTTGGTTTCCAGATTATTAGATTTTGGGTGTTTACTGCAGTATGAAATTGAAGCATTTTTTTATACCCTTGACATCATATAGTATTTACTATTCCATCTCGTTGCAACGTCTTGGATGAACCGATGCTGCGGAAGATTGAATTTCGTCTGATATTCTTGAAATTTTGCGAAGGCAGAAGGAGAACGATTAAAATATCCAACTACTTGTTTGCATGTAGATATGATGTCTTGCACATATCTCTGGGCAAAAATTGCATCATTCATTGTGAGTTGCCCCCCCCCCCGGCAGACTCCCATTTTCATTGACCTCTGGTGACCCTCTACATACTTGTATAGTCAGATATTGGTATCTAATTCGTACACCTAAATGTCGCTGGGCTGCCGGTCTACATGTTCGATAACAGGAGCTTCCCTTTCTTCTGTAACACTGTTTTGACTCCCCTTTTTTCCACGACCATCGGTTGAACAACTTGGCAAACCTTTATATACTCACGACTTTCGGGATGAAGAAATTCATACTGCCTAGAACAGGGCTTCTCAAGCTTTCTTGCTCTGCGACCCCATTTTTGAAATATGTAAATGATGTACAATAAACGACCAATAAAAATAAACGTCCCATTGCAAATCTGAAGTGGCTTTTTTGTGAACAACGAATGTATTCAGTAAAACGAATAACCAATTACAAAAAAAAATGGTTTGTAAAATTTATGAGGCACTTCTAATGTTCTGTCACTTGATAACTCTGCAAATTCTTCCTGGGCTTGTTGTAATGGCAAGTGTTTGACACCTGGGAGTTCAATGTCATATGGTTTGCGCATCCAACTTTCTTTTTCTCAATCAAAGTCCGCAGGAAAGTACTTTTTAAATTGTGTAAGAAGACAATTCAAATGATTGACTATTGCCTGGATACGGTTTTATTAGTTAAAAATTCATCTGTTGCAGTAAACATTTCCGAATTACCACTTTCTAATCTATTTTTCCATATTGTTAGCTTTTTAATAAATGCTTCAATTTTGTCTTGAAACGTAAAGATGTTACATTTCCCCT
This sequence comes from Phallusia mammillata, assembly GCA_003260075.1. Taxonomy (NCBI): domain Eukaryota; kingdom Metazoa; phylum Chordata; class Ascidiacea; order Phlebobranchia; family Ascidiidae; genus Phallusia; species Phallusia mammillata. The sequence goes on along the minus strand of QLIY01002442.1, from coordinate 5,338 downwards.
GAAGAGACATGTTGAGATCATTCAATTTCCCAAAGATGTCAGCCAAGTAGCATAACTTAACAACCCAAAAATCATCGCGAAAAAAATCAGCAAGAGCAGACTTCTGTTTAGTTAAGAACATGACAAGTTCATCTTTCAAGTGTAATAGCCTTTGTATACTGTAGCCTCTTGATAGCCATCGGATTTCTGCATGCATTGGTAAGCTTGTATAATCCGAATCATGATCCTTGCAAAAATTTGAAAACAAACGGGTGTGGAGAGCATTGCTTTTCGTGAAACATTACAGTTTTGGTATATTTTTAAGGTCATTTCGGAACTAATTATCGACGTCCAAAGACGTAGAAATCTTAACTGGTTCTCGACGTCAAGATTTGTACATTTTCTGTTAGTCGTGAAACAGTCCAATTTTGGTATATTTTTGTCGGTCATGTAAGAACATGTTATCGACGTCTGGAGACGCAGAAATCTAACATTAGGTTATGTTTTGATTATGACTTTTAAACTGAGTCTTTTGAATTATATAGCTTGTGAAAACGCTGGTGACCTAAAGTGGCAATCTTTTTTGCGAATTTAATAGCGCTTCTTACCGTTGTTACTCCCTTGGGTATTAACGCAGTCGTAATGAGGAAATTCTTCTGATGCGTCTGGTTTCTGTTATCTCCGGTGATGACTTCCTTTGTGTTGATTTTCAAACTTTGTTTGACGCACCAACTTCTTTCCGCACAAAATCGTTGATGTAATATCTCCCGCAAGTCTCACGGAGTGTGGGAAAGGAAGACAGTCAATATGGCGTATTGGAGGCGATGCAGGAGAATAAATAAAGCTGTTAATGCTATGTTTGAACCATCATCAAGTGATAGTGACTGTTTGTCAGAAAAAGATATGTCTCATGAACGTAGTCGCACTGAGACGTTTTTTCAAAATAAACATGATGATGGCAGTCAGGCTACTTTAGACTCGGGAGCACTTGGAAAAGCTACATGCCGGCGATAAAGGCGACAGGGTGCTTCGGCTCGCGCAGCTCCACCAATCAGGTAGCGTATAAACCGACCTGCAGTTGTGTTGTCTGTTCCGGGTCTATGTGCTCCAAAACCAAACCCGTGTGGTAATAGTGCTTAATCTTCATTTCGACAGTGAGTACAGTTAAATAATTATTTTGCCATCTTTTAATATATTTGTTTAAAGGTTAGTCGAGACTTTTTGAGATTACTGCGAGTGGGCTTCAGTTTTTGCAGTTATCATTGAATTAAAAAGTGTATCTAACGTAGGGTTGTCATACGTCAGGATGTCAGGGAATTTAGTGTTTAAATCTGTTCAGGGAGAAATGTGAAAATGTACTTAAAAGTCAGGAATTTAAGGCAAAAACATGTATATTATGAAATTAATGTACCAACGGAGAAAGTTTCTAGCAGCTAGCTCAGGGGTGCAAAAAGGCGGTCGCGCCGCGCGAGCAAAATGTCTGTGTGCGCGACATGGTAGTCCAGCTATTGTTACCGTCACGCTTGGTTAACTCTGCACGCTTGTCGGATGCTTGCATTGAGTTGGGTGCTTTAAGAGCAAGCAAACGCAAAGCTGGGCTTGTGTGGTCGGTTTTATGCATCTACCATGTGTAATTATGTTTGGTTGGAATTGTGCTGTTGGGGAGAATATACTAAAATAGAGGTTTTTTTTGCCTTTTAGTCATTCTTTAAACGCGTTGAAGTAATTTTAGCGTGGTTTTACCTAACATGCATAAAGCTTGTTACTAATTAAATTAAAAGTCTGGAAAAATGGAACTTTTCCAAACTGACTGTATTTTTAATGAACTGATGTTTAACGACTTTGGCCCTGACTAGGAACTCGATCCGGACAGACGAAAAGTCAAGCTTAAACGAAGACCATATTTTTTCCAAAGTTACTCATTTTAAACTGTCAACAAGAGGTGGATTTTTCATAAAAGAACAGATTAGATGAAAACTATGCAAAAGAGTGCTGTGAAGCAAAAAGTTTTTTGAAAAAAATTCAAGGTACAAAAACAATTGGTAGACATCATAAACAAGTAATAAACTGGTACAGAAAAAACAGTTAAATGTTGTGATAAGTAACACGTAGTTTAAAGTATTTGGAAGGTGATGTTCAATACAACCCCCCCCCCACAATTTTACAAAAGTAAGCAAAATTGTTAGCAAGTTGTCCACCATGCTGATTTCTTTAATGGAGTAAAGGCCTGGAGGTCTCACTTATCCTCCATCAGAGTTACAGCAACTTTCTCAAAGTGTGTGTAGGGGATTTTGGGTCCTGATGACGTCGTACTTTCACTACAGAAGTATCTTTCGCTGTAGATGTTTTACGCCCTTAATTCCTTGACTATCTGAGCTACTGCTTGACTGAGCTTAGTCCGATATATTGGACGGCGTTGAACGTTAAAGTTGGTTTATTGTGTTAGCTAGTAGCATCGTCGATATTGTTAGAGCGAGAGAGAGAAAAAGAGAGAGAGAGGTTGTCTCTCATGTGAGAGAAAGCTTGTCTCTTATTCTCGTCTGGTATCGTTACAATACACCCCCCCCCCCTGTGTACCTGAAATGCTTGAGAGAAAGTTTTTTTGGCCAAACAATAAGCTAGACTTTGTTTGTGTATTGCAAAAGTTTTACTATGATCCTCATCTCAAAGTTTCTAAAATAGGACATGTGATATTCTGGAAGTTGATATGGATAAAGAGAAAGTACCCAATAGGCTTTAATATTCATGGATTTATTTATGTCTTGTCGTTCACATTTGCCAAAAAGCTCTTTTCTGAAATGTTCCAAAGGTCTACCAAGCAAACCAAAAAAAAGCTCTGAAAAATAAATCAAAATGAAACTGTCAAAAGTGTCTTTACTTTCTGCACAATGTGCTTCTTTTTTTAAATGACAAAACATGGAAACCACTTCATGTTAGCTTTTTAATAGCTAACAGTAGGCTACCATGAAAATCATATCCGAGTGCAATATAAAGCCAAGTGATTTACTAATTAGGATTTTGAAAACAGAAGCTGTAGAAGTAGACAGTGCACACTGTTTCGACCTATAAGGTCTTATCAGTGTAGCTGATTAAAAGACATATGCTATATTGGTTAGTGTAGCCGTCTAATGGCCCTCGAGTTTGTTGGAAGTAACAGGCAGAACATTAATGCCTCACCAAATCTGTTCAATACCACAAATGGGTATAAACCACACACAAAAAAAAGATTTTTAATGCCTAAGCAACTGCTGGGAACCAAAGTGATGGATATGATTAATAAGCCAATAGAATAGATGATAAGTAAGCTGCAAATACTGCTTACTGTTTTTACCTGTAAGGTCTCATCAGCGCACATGAGACATAGGACATGTTGGCTACTGTAATAACATGCTGAAAAACCTTTCCTCGCCAATTCGGTTCATTGCCGCAATTTTAAAGCAATTCTTACAAAAAAAGATGCCTGTCTATAAGTTTTTAAAAATACACTTTAAAAACTTCATACAATTGAAAGCTAAAAACGTTTTAATAGCTCTACATACATTAAACAATAAACCCAATAACTAAAAAACTTCCAAACAGACACAGATTTGTCGCAAGCGGCTTTTAAAAACTAGCTATTTACCATGTACCTCATACAAAACTTCAGACGACGTGCAGTGTTAGTCATGCGTAACCGAAATGCGCAGGATAATAAAAGAAAAGAGCTGGACTACCATGTTAGTATACTATGGTTGCACTGTCAAAATAGCAGTTAGCAGTGATCTACTAATATACTTTAATTGGCCAGCCATCTAAATCAGTCGATCGTCTTCCCAAGTTTGTAAAACCTGGATGCTTTAAAAACAGTGGCCAGAGTGCTAATTCAGCCATCTATAACTGAACAAAATGACCCTCGTCAACAGAAATGTGGTGCTTTTTTTCTCTTTATTGATGGTATGTGTACTCTTGGAATGATTTCCATTCTCACACCTCACGTACAGAATATGACTTCACATGTGGTAACCACCAGGGGTATAGTACAATCGATCACGTGGGTTGAAAAACGGCTTGCAATGCACATGCACATGTCAAACACGCCGCACACACATTTGCGACGCCGCCGAAAACAATACGCGACCTCTTCACACCCTGTCTCTGCTCTCTCCTTTTTTTGTAATTATTTTAGTCTTGAAGCAGACCTACGGACTTCGTTGTGGACGCAATATTTACCTGAAAAGACAGTAGCTATTAGACAGAGAAAAATGGTAAACCAAGTTTCAGGTTAACATTGTTCACCTTTTTGAATTTACGTCCATTTAGCAGACACTTGAGTTTCATCCGAAATATAACTTTAATTTGCCAGTTTAAGAATCAAAACAGAACGATGACCCACCCCATGCATCTCTTTCAAAAAAGAATAAAATACTCTCTCATAAATAGATCGAAACTCACAAGACGGAAAACACCCAAAGTCACATTTTTCTATTGACGTGAGGTACGTCGCACAAATCAATGTTGCATTTTTTACGGTTTGGAATAATTTAACTATCAAAGTCTGTTTTTTCACGACCACCGACTGTTACCGTTTGCATATTTCCAAAATGTTTCCGAATTCGAACAACAGGTTTTTTTTAGCCAATCACAACAGCGGAAACCTGCGGGTTGTCGTTACGTCACGTCTAGGTTGCTAAGTGGTGACTTTAACTTCGCTATTGTCGACGGTTCAAAGTTTTTTGTCAGTTTTGATTTAAAAATATGTTTTGCGGGCCAGAACTTCACTATTGTCGACGGTTCAAAGTTTTTTGTCAGTTTTGATTTAAAAATATGTTTTGCGGGCCAGAACAAGACAAAGACTGATGCAGGGGTGTTTGAACTGAAGGTAATTAATTGTGAAATGACTTCTGTGCAATATATGCTTTATGAATGGTAAATTATACACTTATAATTTTTAGTAAGTCTGAAATAGCTTTTGTGCAAAATATTTTTCTTGTTTACACTAGTTTTGGTTTTATTTATTTGCAATCCCATAAATGGAACCATAAACAGTAAGTCAATTATATCTGTGATATCTTTATCATATCTGTGATGAAACAAAACACCTTTTCATTTACCATAGTCTAAATTACAGTTGACAAGCCTGTCGATTGACAGCACTCTATCTAAAATGTGAAAAAAAAACTTGCTAAGCTGTTTTTATATGCTCATTGATGCAAACAATAAGCACAGATGCGACATCAGTGCATTGATTGCATTTGTAACATCAAGAACTTTATTCTTTGGTAAAATATGACATCAAATTAGAGCATATGAAAAACCAGAAAACAATTTACATTTGTATTTTATAAATGAAAAATACAGATATACTGGCAGCTGTTGGTGC
>QLIY01002441.1:0-13230 GCA_003260075.1 Phallusia mammillata | reverse complement strand
AAAAAAAAATACGGACAAAAACAATATGTGTCCCCTTCAGGGAAGGGGACCCATAACTAGCAAGGGGATTGTATTTTCATGCCTGCTGACAATTGCTATCCTTTGCAAAAGTTCTGCCAAATAGGAAAATGAAAAAAAATGTTTATGTTTGATTCCATTTGAATAATATGCTCTATGTGAATTTTTTTGAGAAGAGGCTTTGAGATATCTTAATACCTAACCATGCAATAGACACATGTGGCTGTATTTATGATTACAAGATATCACATTGTATATACAATGAAAAACAAACAAACATTTTCACAAAGCAAGTATTTAAGCAGAGGGAAGTGAAAACAGACCCACACAGATTGCAATGTGTCTAGTGATAACATCAGCCAACAGGTACAAAACACAAGCAACTCCTTGAAGTGGGAATATACTTTTACACACAACTGACATGGCAGCAGGAGTCGACTTACAAAAATAACAGAAATTCCATTTACAACTCGACTCATGCTTTGTTAGTGAAAACATCACTGCTGGGTCTGGCCTGTGCTGGCATTGTGTACTGTGTTTGATGACAAGAGAAGTTTTTACCTATGGGTGTCCTTTGACAAAATAGATTTGAAAACCCAAGACTTAAGAAACACTAACTCTGATTTGATTTTAGTAATACAGCAAACTTTGGTTAATCCAAACCCGTTTGGACAAAAAAAATTGTCCAGATTAGGCAAAGATTTGGATTAACCATTGTCCAATAGTTAAAACCTTATTAAAAATCATTTGTACTGCAAGTTTTAGAAAATTTGGATTAACAGTATCCGGGCTAAGCAAGGTTTAATGTATTTCCAATTCAACACAAAAAACTTGGCATGACAAGCCAGAATTCTTGCTAGTTTTGCGAACAAGACTTTTAGAGTTTAACTGCTTCGGAATTCCACCCATTGGTAATGAGAAAGTCACTTAAAATGACAGATTTTACTCGCAAAGTTGGACGAGGCAAGCATATTAACGTGGTTGAAATTCCAGACATATGTAAGACTTGTTGGAAGATGAAAATGTCACGGGCAGTTGTTTGTTTAAGCCACAGGCCCAATGACCAACAACCACCGCAGGTCAAGCAAACAAATGAGAATCAAATGACTTTTTTTGTTGTCTGACAACCAAGTAATGACTAATGGTTCTGAAAATTCAGTAATGGAAAGATGGGATTTGTGACTAGGCAAATTTTCACTCCAAAAAAATCTAAAAAAGGAATTAAAATTGTTGCATTATTAATGTTTTTTAACAAATAAACTTTAGTACATAATTCATGTATGTGAAAGGTTAATGCAAGCATGAAGATTTATAGTAACAACTGTTTCATAGTTCAACTGAGAAAAAAATGTTTGGGAATTAAAGTCATAATTATTTTGCTGTTCTGAACAAATTAAATAATTTTCACACACCAAAGATATTTATTTTGGCCACTTAAAAAGGGCAAGGGTGCAGTATGTAAGTAGTAAATTGAAACATATTTCTCTGTAAGTTGTGTAGAAAATCTTCTTTACAATATTATTAAATGTCCTTGGTAACATAACTCATCATTCGGTGTAACTGTGAAAATACATCACATTATGAGAAGAAACAGTAAAAATTTTGAACTCACTTTGACAGGTAGGGGCAGGAAAATTGTCCCAGTCTCCGGTGTCTAGACAGATGCTTTGTATATTGGAACTGCTGAGGATGTAGCCAGCGTCACATCGAAATATGCAACTTGAATCCACAAAGTTGGAATTGGAGCAAGAAACCTCGCCGTGTTCGAGCGTTGATAATGCGGGGCTGCATACAATTCCTGCACAAACATGCATCAATAATTTACGCATTTTATCTGAGCAGAGAAAAATTGGTGGTCAGTATTTTCACATTGTCACAGTTTTGCAGGGTCAAGTAAAATAAAGAGTGCTTTGTATTGCTACAAAAAAGAAAATTATGAAACTACTAAAAACGTTGCTAGTCATTAAAGGTTAAACGTTTATGTGAACAAAATACATACATTCTTATTTGTAATTCCCCCCACAGCTAATAGCCTTAATGGAACATTTCTGTTTAACAATCATTAATTTTTATTGAATAAACATAGTCCCGCAAGAAAAAATGTATTGGAATATTGTTGTAAAATGAAACATACAAAAGCGTTGCAAAGCCACTGAAAATACTGTGAGTCACAAATTTTTAAATAATTTAAAAACCTAAATAAAATGATACCATTTGTCATTTTACAAACAAATCTTATTCCAGCATTTCATTTAAAACTTAATGCTCTTCTTTATTTCGTTCTCAATTTATTGCCTAGGTGTTTATTGAAGCAATAAGATAAGATTGACATGAGATGGATACATACGCTGGCATGTGGTGGATGTGGCGTTAAACATTTCGTTTCTCATGCACACCGCTGGGTAGATTGCGTTGGGAGGGAGTCTGTATCCATATTCACACGAGAAAAAACATTCAGAGCCTTGGTAGGAACCCAGTGAACATGTGACATCGCCATTTTCAGGAGATGTGGGTGAATTCTTACACGGCCAACCTATAAAAAGTAAGTTTGGAATTTTCCAATCACATTAAGTTTTTTAAACAAGAAAAAAAATGTAGGTAGGACAAATTCAATCAAAGTCACTAATACTTAGAAAATAATTTTGCATAAGTGAAATAAACTTAACTCAACTCAATACATCCAAAAAAGATCAATTAAAAGAATTAAAAATATGATTGGTTGATTTAAAAATAGAGGGTAATTATGGTTCTCCCATTTGGAATCATAATTTGTGTAATTTTTCACTCTAATCTGATATTTACCAGAAATGGCACAAAAACAACATACCAATTTTTCAGACAACTGTTTCTGCACAATTCACAACTTACTACAAATTATTATTGATACAACATGTCAGAGTTTTATTATTCGTGCACAGAATGCAACAAACCTTGCATTGCTGTGAGGTCCGTTGTTCCTTCATCAACTTTGGCCATCCAGTGGCTCAATGATGACAACAGAGTGATTGTCCCCGTCTCAGAATCCAAATAACGAAAGGAATCAGACAAAGATGATGTCAACTTATCATAGCTCCAGCGTTGAGCAGAGACAATCGGCAACGTTTCATCACAATCGGCAACGACCACCAGTGAACCAGAGGTTGTCCCGTTAGTTTGAATGCACTTTTGAGTCCTTTCGTTTATGATCTGTTGGTTGGAGACCCATGCCCATAGTTGTGAATCATCTTCAGCATTGCAACTGCTCACAACAGCCAGACTGGGTGATGATGTCAGCGCCGGGGTGTCCATCACTGTCAGACAATGCCCGGTTGCTTCTGCTTCGATTTGAAATGTTGGACCTGAAATGAAACAAACACTTAGTTATAAGTACAACATTCGCAACAGTTTTAACACAAGCATAACAATTGAAATACATTTTTTAATGAATATTCCAGATGTAAAAAAGATGACCAAGATTTAGAAACTGGTCTGTGTACCATTGGACATTGTACCCAATATTGCCTAGAATAAGGGCTCTCAACTATAGGTAAATCAAATACATGGCTTNTGTCTTTATGAATGACATCAAGCTACTAATGCGTGATCCTTCTGCCCACAAAGTGGTACAGAATGACTGCATTTCAGCAGATTATGTGGGCATGGATCATAAATATTGTAACGTTTTTATGACCTCTCCAGTAAACCCGTATCCACATTTCTTCAAGCAGTTTTTAACACCGTCAAGTGCACGACTTAATATTACCCGGATATAAGAGTGGAGTGGAATTAATCGCGCTCTGTGAGTCACGTGACTGTGCGAGACGCAATGGCGAGGCTGAAAACTTTAAAAGCCCTCGGGCTAGAACAAGGAACGGCCTTGGACATTCACCACTGAACACTTTAAGGCGATTAGCAGCCACTTCGCTTAATTAGGTAAAGCCACTTCATTCAATTTACCCACCAACTCAAATTCAACGGCAGTCACAGTTGACTGCACACGCTTTTCATGTGCATTTGAACGAGGCTTGCGATGTATAAACGACTAACCGTGCCGAGTTATGGCTAACTAAGCAACCGATGGCATTAGAAGTATGAAACCTTATTGTTGATTAAAAAATTGTGGCCGAGGTTACCACTGTCGAATGCGGCCTTGGTTGAGTAACACCACTATTCAACGATGCCAGCAAGTATTGGCCGGCTTGTTTGCGCGATTTGTTCAGTGAATCAACTAACAGAACAAAATGAAACACAAAGCACAGATAAATTTCATGAGAAATACACTGTTTCGAGGCAGAAACCAAAGATGAAATATGTGATAAATCAAACATGCTGCTTTTCACGGCAATACCGATTTTTTAGTTTGTTTTTCTTAATGTTAATGTAAATCACCAAAGGGAAGGCAGTTAGTTTTACTCTGCGCCACAAAAACAGTCTTCGGCAACAGCCAGACTGGGTGATGATGTCAGCGCCGGGGTGTCCATCACTGTCAGACAATGCCCGGTTGCTTCTGCTTCGATTTGAAATGTTGGACCTGAAATGAAACAAACACTTAGTTATAAGTACAACATTCGCAACAGTTTTAACACAAGCATAACAATTGAAATAAATTTTTTAATGAATATTCCAGATGTAAAAACCCCCCCCCCAAGATTTAGAAACTGGTCTGTGTACCATTGGACATTGTACCCAATATTGCCTAGAATAAGGGCTCTCAACTATAGGTAAATCAAATATATGGCTTTGGGGTAAAAGATAAGAAGGCCCCCCCCCCCCCCCCCCCCCCCCCCCCCCCCAAAATTGTTTACATTTGGCTGTACTGTACAGTATGTAGCTATAAACTGAACATCGAAAAGTCTTTTTAACAGAATAGAACACTCAATGGGTAGAAGTAATAGTGTAGTGGTGAACTAAATTAAGAAACTGTCAACTTGTTCAAATGTTTGTGCTTCTCTGGTTACACAGAACAAACAGATGGCTACAATTGCCATTTCCTTATTTGTAACATTAGAACCTGAAGGTACGGACTGAAACTAAAGACAATGACTCAAGCCTAATGATACCAACAGCTTATTCAAGTTTCTTGTAGTTACAGAACTAATAAGTGGTAACTCTCCTTACATAAAACAGTGTTTTGACCATTGCATTACACAACAAGACAACTTTTAGATCAAAAACTTTTTAACAGTTTAAGTAAAAGGGTAAAATATGGTGATGGAATCACATGTACTTCTGATACACAAGATTCAACGTTTTGTGGTTTGAACTGTTTTTTTTTTTTGATTCTGTGCGTGGAGCTTTATCTAATAATGTAGTGTTTCTTTTCTTAAATGTTTTCCTAATAATGTAGTTTTCTTTTTTAGGTCTTACACTATTTTTGCATTTACACAATTATTTGTGGCTTCAATGAAATTCTAATGAGAAACATTGTTTACTGAAAAAGAAAAGTAACATACTTTTTTCACAAAAACAAGCATTAAGCTTTCTTTGTTGGCAGGATTGGTGAAGGATTGGAGAGTAAAGAGGAGGTTTAAGTGGGAGAGGACTGAGCAAGAACAAGGATAATTCGGATTATGCGCGGAGCAAGCAAATATTGACAAAACACGGCCGAAGTGAGAGAGCGGTGCTGCTTCGGGCGTTGCTGATCGCTTGTAATTGTGTCGTACAGCCAGGATAGCACGCATGAGCTTGTTTACTCAGCCAGTTCTCAATACATGAACGCTGGAGCGCGCCACGAAAGAACAGGAATGGCACAGAATAAAACCATTATCGTGATGGGTTGGAGTTTGGTTTTAAATTCGAATGACAATCGTCACAATACCAAAGCACCATGACACGGGTAATGAGTTAAGATCAAGTCGAAATTTAAACAAATTTGACACGCCAATTGTTTGTTAGAAACAAGGTAAGCTTCGGTCTTGAATCGTCCCCCCCCCCCGATCGCTTGTAATTGTGTCGTACAGCCAGGATAGCACGCATGCGCTTGTTTACTCAGCCAGTTCTCAATACTTGAACGCTGGAGCGCACCACGAAAGAGCAGAACTGGCACAGAATAAAATCATTATCGTGATGGGTTGGGTGGGTCTTTGTTTTAAATTCGAATGACAATCGTCACAGCACCAAAGCACCATGGCACGAGTAATGCGTTAAGATCGAGTCGAAATTTAAACAAATTTGACACGCCAATTGTATGTTAGAAACAAGGTAAGCTTCGGTCTTGAATCGTCGTTTCTTTATGCTTTGTCACGGAACAAAGCAGGGTGATACGAATAATGTATTGAAATGAGTCGAAATTTAAACAATTTTGATTTTGAGATGGGCTACGACTAGGCGCTTGTTTAAACTTAAAATCGCCGTTTCGTTATGCATTGTCACGTAACAATATATAGTGATATAAATAATGCATAAAGATTTAGTCGCATTAAGATTCAACTTGGAGAAGAACATTTTGTTGAGTGAGTTGTGTCGTTATTTTAAGGAACAACAACGCACTACTCAAAATTGTCTAGGTGCTTTCCCCCCCCCCTTTATTTATGCATTGTCACGGAACAAAGCACGGTGATACGAATAATGTATTAAAATGAGTCGAAATTCAAACAATTTTGGCAAGACAATTTTAATTTTGGGATGGGCTAGGACTAGGTGCTTGTTTTAAAATCGCCGTTTCGTTATGCTTTGTCACGTAACAATACATGGTGATATCAATAATGCATTAAGATTTAGTCGCATTAAGATTCAACTTAGGCAAGAACATTTTGTTGAGTGAGCTGTGTCGTTGTTTTAAGGAGCATCAAATCTGTTTCGCCCAAGCATTTGGCGTATAACCGATCATGGTGATGTACTTTAAGTAAGTTAGAAACAACACAAACTTGGCGAGCACTAATCTAAAGGAGGCTTTAACTCCTAAAAGCAAATTACAGCAAGTTCGGAAATTGTAAGTAGTTACAACAACGCACTACTCAAAATTGTCTAGGTGCTTTGTATGATTTCACACCTGTGAGCTTCCAACTGTGTCAAGTGAGGGCAATAAAAACCTCTTGAAATCACACTGCAAGCGGTGCGACGTACCAAGTGTTAAGTTGGGCGTCCCACTCACCGGTTTAAAACAAAAGATTTCTACATTTACGATTCATTTATCCCCCCCCCCCAAGTGAGGGCAATAAAAACCTCTTGAAATCACACTGCAAGCGGTGCGAGGTACCAAGTGTTAAGTTGGGCGTCCCACTCATCGGTTTAAAACAAAAGATTTCTACATTTTACGATTCATTTATTACGTCATAAAGATTATCGATCACTGCGCTTATGACGTGTGAATTGTGACATTGTCACGTGTGAAAGGGGATTGAACACGTAACAATTACGCTTGCATTATGACAATGCACCTATTCTACAATTCGCCAGAGAATAAAAAGAACAAATCTATTACACTTATGACATCCAGCAGCTATAGTGCGTCGTTTTGTGAATCAAGATTATAATATTAATACCAAAAAATAATAAAAACAAAACAAAAAAACTTTCGCTAATATCGAAGTCGAACTGTAAAAAACAATTTAGACAATGTGTTGAATTCACATGAGTCATAAATCACTGTGTGAATACAGCTTTTTTAAAGATTCAAAAAACCTTTCATTTGAATAAAATTACAGCTTTAAGTTCTGAAGCAACGTTAGATATATTCTTTGAAGGCGGTTCAACTATGATGTCACAACTGGCAGAGCGCCCCCCCCCCATTTACGTTTTACAACACATTTACGTTTTCTTGGTAAAAAAATCGTTTTTCCTTCTAAAAATGTTGCATTACAAACCAGTTCGAGCTTTTTCATACAGAATAAGTCTTTGCTTAGAATTAGGAGCAATATGTTTTGGTTTAAAATTATCCTTTCCTTGACAAAGTGCTTAATTTTGGTCCGTTGTGCGAAATATTACGTTGAACCCCCCCCCCAATATTAATACCAAAAAATAATAAAAAAAAAACAAAAAAAACTTTCACTAATATCGAAGTCGAACTGTAAAAAACAATTTAGGCAATGTGTTGAATTCACGTCAGTTATAAACCATTGTGTGAATACAGCTTTTTTTAACGATTCAAAAAACCTTCTTTTTGAATAAAATTACCGCTTGAAGTTCTGAAGCAACGTTAGATATGTTCTTTGAAGGCGGTTTAACTATGATGTCACAACTGGCAGAGCTACAGAGAACTATTGTCTTTGTGTTCGCTCTGGACTCTTGAGAGATAAGACACTTGTTGCAAAAACCGCAACGTCAAGATATGACAGATGGAACCACCCACCAGGACAAGTCTACACTTCATGCGGTGTATGAATGAGCAGCAAAAATACAACCGTCTACTGAGATTAAATTAAACTGTACAGCACATTTAATTTTACATTCCTTGGCAACAAAATCGATTTGCCGGCAAGATATTGCATAACAAACCAGTACGTACCTTTACTTAGAATTGGGAGCAATTATATGTTTTTTTGGTTTACAATTATCCTTTTCTTGACAAAGTGCTTAATGTTGGTCCGTTGTGCGAAATATTAGGTTAAATTTGTGTCATTTTTAGTCAAAAAACCAAAATAAAGGTTTTAACCAGCAAATCAGTCAAGCCATAAATCGTCGGAATTCCACACAGCTGACGTTGACTGTATTATGACGTAATCCGTTTAAGTCTAGCGGCTGTTACAATCGGATTTGAAAATCAGATTTTAGGAAGTCGAAGCACTGAACCTTTAAACATGAAATCTCAATACATTTGTGGTACAATTCCCCCCCCCCAAATCGTCGGAATTCCACACAGCTGACGTTGACTGTATTATGACGTAAGTCTAGCGGCTGTTACAATCGGATTTGAAAATCAGATTTAGGAAGTCGAAGCACTGAGCCTTTAAACATGAAATCCCAACACATTCATGCTTTAAACTTTACAGTTTCAACGGTTGCTTTCTTTTTAGTCAACAATATCGAAAAATTAATAGAAAACATTTCAAAATACGAGCGTGATTCGGTTATCCAGCTATATCTTCAATTGCCTGCATTCGACGCATAGTCCAGGCTCCAAAGTAGTAGGACATGTAACTTATAAATCTATTTATCCAGAAGTCAGTTGTAAAAATGACAAAAAAACGTCTTTCATTCAAATTTATATTTCTATTTTATAGCTATACAGCGGACAATTTAATGAAGCCTGTGATTAAAAATTTCAAACTGTGCTTGTGAAATAAGGTTGCTTATTTTCATATTGGGGAAATGCCAAGGCAACATTCATCGTTGACATTTAGAAACAACTGCGTTTTTGCGTGGGGTCAGTTGTCCCCCCCCCCCAAAATACGAGCGTGATTCGGTTATCCAGCTATATCTTCAATTGCCTGTATTCGACACATAGTCTAGGCTCCAAAGTAGTAGGACACGTAACTTCTAAATCTATTTGTCAAGAAGCGATTGGGTCGGTTAATAAAATGACAAAAAATACCGTCTTTGATTCAATTTTGTATTTCTATTTTATAGCCTTACAGCCCCCCCCCCCCCCCCCCCCCCCCCCCCTGAAGCCTGTGATTAAAATTTCAAACTGTGCTTGTGAAATATGGTTGCTTTTTTCATATTGGGGGAAATGTCAAGGCAAAATTCATCTTTGACATTTAGAAACAACTGCGTTTTTGCGTGAGGTCAGTTGGTTTGACCCACAGACAACTGTCCATCCGTTTAACGGAAGGAGAAAATGCCCAATGGGCCAAAGGCGTCAGTCAACATGCTTTCAATGGATGACGTCATCTTCACACAATACTAGGGTTGAATTTGATTCCAATCGGCGTCATATAATCCGACAATAGGTGAAAGATGGTATTCCCCCCCCCCAATTGATATTTTTTTAAGTTCGTAAAGCAGCTGGGTTATCACTTAAAATTCCCGTGAGGGGTGTGTTTTAGCGCTAAGTAATGGAAGCCTGAAACGCTTGCATTTAACCAGAGGCACAGCCAGAAACTCTTTTTTAGAAGGGGTCGAAATGTAGTCTAAACACAAGTTGGTTTAAAACACCGGTTTATGGTACAAAAATGTAGTTTTGAAATTTTGGAATGGCCATGACCCTTGGGCTCCCTTTAATACGCCTTTCAGCAAAGATCGCAAACCTTTTAATCACAAGTCACCGCCTCTATGCATTTTGCAGCAAGATTTACGACGATATCGTAATCGCCACTTGCTAATGGAACAAGAGCATGAGGTAAACCGTTAAACCTTTCATGTCCAAATTCTGAAATTTCGCTGGTAATTTTGTAATGCTGCACCCCCCCCCCAAATTGTCATCAATCATATCTTTGTCGATGACTTGTGAAAATCGTGTTTGTGTTTGGATCAACAAATAAATTGACATTTTTTAAGTTCGTAAGGCAGCCGGGTTATCACTTAAAAGTCCGTGAGGGGAGTTCTATAGCGCTAAGCATTGAAAGCCGGAAACGCTTGCATTTAACCAGTGGTACAGCCAGAAACTCATTTTTAGAAGGAGTCGAAATGTAGTCTAAACACAATTTGGTTTAAAACACCTGTTTATGGTACAAAAATGTACTTTTCGAAAATCCCTCAATACGCCTTTCAGCAAAGATCGCAAACTTTTTAGAAGACCCTAGGCATTTGCAGCAGTAAGATTTACGACGGTATGCGGTAAGGAGTGAAACCTTTCATGCCAAAATTCTGAAATTTCACTGGTAACTTTGCAATGCTGCATAAAAAACTTCCAAAAAATACAAACATTTTTAAATCGGAAAAAAGGCCCAAACCCGTTTATGAAGTGTAAAAAATATCACTATGTCTCTTGCAGCAGTTGTTTATAGTGGTGGCAGCAATGCGAGGTGAGAAACGCAAGTCTAAGTTTGTTGATTCCAGTAAACATCCGGTTGTCTGGTGTGACACACCCCCCCCCCGAAAAAAAAATACGGACAAAAACAATATGTGTCCCCTTCATGGAAGGGCGTGATTCGTTTTCCAGCTATATCTTCAATTCCCTGCATTCGACACATTAGTCTAGCCTCCATAGTAGTAGGACATGTAACTTATAAATCTATTTATCAAGAAACGATTGGGTCAGTTGTAAAAATGACAAAAAATACCGTCTTTTATTCAATTTTATATTTGTTTTTTATAGCCTTACAGCGGACAATTTAATGAAGCCTGTGATCAAAAATTTCAAACTGTGCTTGTAAAATAAGGTTGCTTATTTTCATATTGGGGGAAATGCCAAGGCAAAATTAATCTTTGACATTTAGAAACAACTGCATTTTTGCGTGAGGTCAGTTGGTTTGACCCACAGACAACTGTCCATCCGCTTAACGGAAGGAGAAAATGCCCAACGGGCCAAAGGCGTCAGTCAACAAGCTTTCAATGCATGACGTCATCTTCACACAATACTAGGGTTAAATTTGATTTCAATCGGCGTCATATAATCCGACAATAGGTGAAAGACGGTATTAACATGAGTGGAACAACCCCCCCCCCCCCCCCAAATTGTCATCAATCATATCTTTGTCGATGACTTGTGAAAATCGTGTTCGTGTTTGGATGAACAAATAAATTGATATTTTTTTAAGTTCGTAAAGCAGCTGGGTTATCACTTAAAAGTACCGTGAGGGGTATTTTTTAGCGCTAAGTAATGGAAGCCTGAAACGCTTGCATTTAACCAAGTGGCTCAGCCAGAAACTCTTTTTTAGAAGGGGTCGAAATGTAGTCTAAACACAAGTTGGTTTAAAACACCGGTTTATGGTACAAAAATGTAGTTTTTAAAAATGATGGCCATGACCCTTGGGCTCCCCTCAATACGCCTTTCAACAAAGGACTTTTCAGAAGACCCTGCCTCTACGCATTTTGCAGCAGTAATATTTACGACGATATCATGATCGCCACTTGCTATTAGAACCAGAGCATGCTGTAAGGCGTGAGACGTTTTATGCCAAAATTCTGAAATTTCTCTGGTAATCTTGTAATGCTGCACAAAAGACTTCTAAAAAATACAAACATTTTTGAATCGGAAAAAGGCCCAAACCCGTTTATAAAGTGTATCAAATAGCACTAGCAGCTAAATGCCTCCTGCAGCAGTTGTTTAGTAGTGGCAGCAATGCGAAGTGAGAAACGCAAGTCTAAGTTTGTTAATTCCAGTAAACATCCGGTTGTCTGGTGTGACACAAGATTAAGGTTGTCACGAATCGGTGTGAACAAACAAACACTTCGCGTCAAAGTAGCACAACTCGCAACAGTGAAAACGTCTGGTGCAGTGAGCTATCATCCGTTCTCGCTATTAGTTAAAAATATGAAAACTGTGCTTATGCAGAAATTGTCCTGGACCAAAGCGCCTTCAATGTAGACGATTCAAGTTGCAGATGTGATGTTTTTAAGTATTACATTGCATGATGAAAAACACAGACAAATTTAAGTGTACGGAAAGCTTCAGTTTTCTATGCTAATAGATTCAATCCATTTTTATCACAATGAGGCAGAAAATAAAGGTACAACAATGTTTTGTTTCATAATAAAACCCTAAATCATACTTCCTATTAACACGAGAATACACAAAGCAATGTGGGATCGATAAATTGCAAGAAATGAGGAAAGCAGTGGAGTTGATCGATTTACAGTGTGATGTTGCTGACAGACATGGGAGATAGATAACAGAAGATAACAAAACTAGATATTGATTGTCTGATTGAAATTTAAACGAACCCCCCCCCCCCCCAATAAATTGCAAGAAATAAAGGAAAACAGTGAAGTTGATCGATTTAGAGTGTGTTGCCGCTGACAGACATCGGGAAGAGATAGAGAAGATAACGAAACTAGATATTGGTTACCAAGTATTGCCTCATCCAGCAGTTTTATTGTAAACAATCGACGTTTCGACGTCCTATACAAGACGCCTTCATCAGGATAATAGATATTGGTTGCCTGATTGAAATTTAAAGGACCGTGGTTTACCCGATAAAAACACAAGACGATGAAAATAATTGATGACAATGTTTCTGTCTTGAAATGAAAAGAAAAACTGTTTCAAACAGACAACACTTTTGGCCAATGAATTGTGTCATATTGATAAACAAACTTATTGACAACAAGATAGTTTTTGCGTATTTCTGGCCACAAATATGCGTTGAGTGCTGTGGCTTAAAATTACACAAGGCAAGAAACTTAGGATGTACATTTGCAGGAACGTTATAAACAACATACAGCATTTCCAGGCCTGTAAAACACGTGTTA
>QLIY01002440.1:6387-19274 GCA_003260075.1 Phallusia mammillata | reverse complement strand
ATGACAGAGTCACAAGCGGTTCGAGTCTCAAGTCGAGTCAAGTCAAATGAGGTTCGAGTCTCAAGTCGAGTCAAGTCATTAGCGTCGAGTCAAGTCATAAGGCAAGACCCAAAACATTTTTGCAAGAAAAGGTTTAGATGTTTATCTAGTTGAATGGTTCATCGCGACTTTTTTACCTTACAAACGGATACTGTTTCATTATAGTGAACATATCCCATCAACGTACCTTTCATAGAGTAGGGTCAACTTTAATGAAACACGTTACTTGACACTCATTAAACTGCGTGGAAAAGAACGTCAATCTGTCCAAAGGAGTTTTTCAAAACCAAAAAATCATATTTTACTGCATGCGCTAGAGCGTTTGTTCAGTAACCTAAGCGCCTAAAAGCGAATACTTGGCCTTGACATGTACCGCATTCGACCCCCCCCCCGTAAAGCTGGTTTGGTTGAAAGTTACACGAAGGAAATAAAGTGTTGTTGGTGGTGTTATGTTTGTTATAACTTCCGCTTTATAATACGGTGTAGCTGATGTGCGTTCAGCCATCATCCACCAATTGTGTCCTTCACTGTTTTGCGTTCCATAACGTTTAAATGTTGCGCAGCTATTTCCGACTTGGTGATTGTTTTGGTGCAATTGTGTCGCTATATGTTCTTTCACCAAGCGAAATAAACTCAACTCAATTCAACTTACCGATTTCTTCATATTCGTTTGTCTTGAATCTGTTCTTTGCTTCAGTTCTGCAGTCACGAGATATACATTTTACATTGGCTATATTTTTTTCAAATGTTGTTTCAAACTTGTACCTTTCACGCTTTCGGCAGAGAATAACCCCCCCCCCCCCCCCCCCCCCCCCCCCCCCCCCCCCCCCCCCCCCCCCCCCCCCCCCCCCCCCCCCCCCCCCCCCCCCCCCCCCCAACTGGTTGTCGAGTTGATTGTCTAAAATATAAAAGACCAAAAAATGTTAACAATCAAGCTTACGAAAAGAATATACTTTGGGTAACTTTAAGGCTTTTATTGCCAATATTTGTCATCGGTTAAATATTGGTTTATTTGTGTTCAGATTTATGGATTTGATTTTCAAAGACAATAAATTTAGGTTGACAACATAAAAAAGTCACATAATTGATTTAAGATACAAATAATCGACTGCCTAGTAAAAAATGAAATACAGAAGCAACTCATCTTGCTATAGTCACAAAACGCTTTGAAAATAACCTTTAGTAACACAAACCGTAGTGCTTGGTGTAATGGTTTGTGAAGCATTGGTTACTGGAACTTTTATAAACAGTAAGTTATGTTTTGAGGTAAGTGTGTGTATATTGTTATCCTTCTCTCTTGTGGGTTTGTTTTGTACCCATTACGTCACCAATGTGGGAAATTGTTACGTCACCCACCTAGTTCAGGTAGTGTCAAAAATAAAACTGAGGCGCTTATGGTTTTAAATTCTGAACTAGCATAAACTGTTGGTTAGGGATACTTGTTAAACGTAGACCGTACAGATAAGTTATCAAACATTTTTGTTGCAATGTAAGAATAGTCACAAACATAGAATCCTAACTTTAAACGAACCCCAAGTTTCAAATCTACTTATACAATATAAGTGACACCAACACCAACTATTCATTCAAGGTACAGACATATTTCTACCTGTCGTTTCTTGAGAAGTCGCTCTGGTGATGATCATTGATATGTCTGAACACAATAAAGACTCTTATTTGTACATGTATATTGTGGATATGTGACTCACATATATGACTGTTTATTTTTGTCCCAATGTTGGCATGGTGCCAATTGTTTTACTAACGTACCTAATTTTGTGCTTGAGTAATTGGTTTCACTTGTAAATGGATTTACCTGACGACGGTTCTTTGCTTGTTTCCACTATAGTGCTGGATGTAGTACTTAACGTTGTTGTTGTTGTGCTTGTTTTTGTACTTGCAGTGGTGGAAGGAATGCAAGCTGCATTTGAAAACATATTTTGTTGAACAGATAAAATCAAAAACGTTGCGAAATCACGACCTAAAGTTTTCCTGGTTATGTTGCTACCGATTCAAGTGCTGATCACTCACATATGGTGATGGATTTATCAACTTAGGCGTTCTAAAGGTAAATAATTAAGTTTAGGTTACACTTGTGTGCATGTTTGTCCGTGATGTATGTAGTCTCGCTTGCAATCTCAACTACTATTACCTGTACCACATTTTTCGCATATGTATCTGGAGTTGCGTGAGCAAGTGACATCACGCCACTTGTACAATGGTTGAAGTTCTTTTACCTCCCCCATTATTACACAATTTTCTTCGAAATTATTTGGTTCACCAACAGCCCATTGCCCCACATTAACACTTGTTCCATCAGTCCACTGGAAGTTGTTTGTGTTCCTGATGCGCCTTGCAGCAATATACAGAGAATATGGACGGTCTGTAAAGTAACAAAGCCTTAAATGCCAGATTACTAAAAATATTTATTATTTTGGTCGTTGTTATTCAATTAAAATGGATTAAAAGAGGTACGGCCGATCCGTGTGTTGTTTTATGCTGATCCAGAACCAAGACGACAAAATAAGAAATAGTCAGACGTATATCATGATCAGAAACTGACCAGCAAAAATCGCAATCTTTCACACAAACAGTTTTCAACACGTTTCCAAATGAAACTTTCACAATCATAACAATCAGTCATTCAGATCAATTTATTGTACACATACCTGTCAAATTTCCAATTGTTTTCACTAAAAAGTTTTGAATCTCATTGGTTTTAACGTTTGCAACTGTAGAATTTCTTGCAACACATCCAGCTTTAGCTTCAGCATACGAATTGACTGGCATGTAAACAACAAGATATTCATATCCCTCGAACGAATCCCAGGTTTGCCCTTTGACAAGTTGCGCAAAAACTGCTATGACAATTATTAAATATTTCATTTTCTAGTGCAACAAACTTTACATATAGGCTACTACTTCCCTGTTTAAAACGTATTGTTTGTTAAATTTATTGAAGTACATTATGCTCTGATGTTATTTTTTCAACAAAATGGTTGTAACCTGTAAAACTAAAACTAACTGACTTGAACTGACAAGTAGGCGTACAATTCACTTAAAAATGCACCAAAACGTGTAAACAAGACGAAAACAAATTACATTATGAACTCTTGTACTAAGAATAGAACAGTCATGAGAATAATTCATCCTACCACATTAACCTATACACGTAGGTGTAACTCAGTCATCACAACAACACAACCACAATGATGTGATATACACAGATTTGACAAAAGGAAGTACCCCCCCCCCGTAAAGCTGGTTTGGTTGAAAGTTACACGAAGGAAATAAAGTGTTGTTAGTGCTTTTATGTTTGTTATAACTTCCGCTTTATAATACGGTGTAGCTGCAGTGCGTTCAACCATCATCCACCAATTGTGTCCTCCACTGTTTTGCGCTTAATAACGTTTAAACGTTGCGCAGCTATTTTCGACTTGGTGATTGTTTTAGTGCAATTGTTCCCCCCCCCCCCACCAATTGTGTCCTCCACTGTTTTGCGCTTAATGACGTTTTAACGTTGCGCAGCTATTCCCGACTTGGTGATTGTTTTAGTGCTATTTTGTCGCTATCTTGTCTTTCACCAAGCGAAATATACTCAACTCAACTCGACCCAACTTACCGATTTCTTCATATTCGTTTGTCTTGAATTTGTTCTTTGCTTTACTCCTGCGAAAAAAAGTCATACAATCACCAGTTAAACATTACACATTGGCTATATTTAGGGTTTGGTAACGAGGCATATCAGTCGAGTCTCAAGTCAAGTCAAGTCAGTAGAGGTTCGAGTCCCAATCAAGTCGAGTCACAAGGGGTTCGAGTCTCAAGTCGAGTCAAGTCAAATGAGGTTCGATTCTCAAGTCGAGTCAAGTCATTAGCGTCGAGTCAAGTCATAAGGCAAGTCCCAAAAAATTTTTGCAAGAAAAGGTTTAGATGTTTATCTAGTTGAATGATTCATCGCGACTTTTTTACCTTACAAACGGATACTGTTTCATTACAGTTACCATATCCCATCAACGTACCTTTCCCCCCCCCCCCAGTAGGGTCAACTTTAATGAAACACGTTACTTGACACTCATTAAACTGAGTGGAAAAGAACGTCAATCTGTTCAAATGAGTTTTTTAAAACCAAAAATTCTTATTTTGTTGCATGCGCTAGAGCGTTTGTTCAGTAACATAAGCGCTTAAAAGCGAATACTTGGCCTTGACATGTACTGCATTCGATTACCTTCCCAAAGCCAGCGTAAGAAAGTTTGTGCATTAGCAGCGACTGTGTTACGTTAAAATTAAGCAAAAATAACTTCGCATCGCACATTAAATTGCTGCTGCTGTTTGGTTAACGCAAGCTGAACAGGTTATTAATTATAACAAAGTTCCGTTTTGTTGGCCCCCCCCCCTAAC
Organism: Phallusia mammillata; assembly: GCA_003260075.1. NCBI lineage: Eukaryota > Metazoa > Chordata > Ascidiacea > Phlebobranchia > Ascidiidae > Phallusia > Phallusia mammillata. The sequence goes on along the minus strand of QLIY01002440.1, from coordinate 14,837 downwards.
TTCGCATCGCACATTAAATTGCTGCTGCTGTTTGGTTAACGCAAACTAAACAGGTTATTAATTATAACAAAGTTCCGTTTTGTTGGTAAAATAAGGGGTCCGAGTCCGAGTCAAGTCTCTACTCAGACGAGTCCAAGTCAAGTCGAGTCTTTTTACAACTGAGACTTGAGTCAAGTCAAGTCTTTTTAAAAGGGGAATCGAGTCGGACTCGAGTCGAGTCACTGACTCGAGTATCCCCATCACTGGCTATATTTTTACAAATGTTGTTTCAAACTTGTACCTTTCACGCTTTCGGCAGAGAATGCACATAATGGTCAAGGTTCCACCAAATACACAACCACCGGCACCACCAATTATCACAAGCAACAACTGGTTGTCGAGTTGATTGTCTAGAAATATAAAGGACCAAAAAATGTTAACAATCAAGCTTACTAAAGAGTATACTTTGGATAACTTTAAGGCTTTTATTGCCAATATTTGTCATCGGTTAAATATTGGTTCATTAAAGTTCAGATTTATGGATTTGATTTTCAAAGACAATGAATTTAGATTGACAATATCAAAAGTCACATAATTGATCTAAGATACAAATGATCGACTGCCTAGTAAAAATTAAAGACCAGCAGCAAGTCATCTTGCTATAGTCACAAAACGCTTTGAAAATAACCTCCCCCCCCCCAATTGAAGATTAGCAGCAACTCATCTTGCTATAGTGACAAAACACTTATAACCCTCAACAACACAAACCTGTAGTGCTTGGTGTAATGGTTTGTGAACCATTGGTGACTGGAAAATCTGTAAACAATGAAGTTATTGTTTGAGGTAAAGTTGTGTTATAAAGGTTGAAGATAAAATAGTGTGCTTTGTTATTCTCCTCCCTCGTGGGTTTGTTTTGTATGCGTTACGTCACCAATGTCTGAAATTGTTACGTCACCCACCTACTTCACGCTGTGTCAAAAATAGACACTAGGGCGCTTATGGTTAAATTTCTATGCGGGTATACATGATTGACTATTGGTTAAATAATTGTTAAGCATTGAACCAATATGCAACAAATATTGTTGCTGCAATATATTAATAGGTACTTCTTGAGAAGTCGCCCTGGTGGCGGTTATTGAGGTTTCTGAACATGATAAGAAAGTAAGACAAAAGAAAACAACATTCAAGAATTGTTTTGGCGCTTTTAATTCACTATCCTCGTATTTGTATATGTCCCCCCCCCCAAGCATTGGTTACTTCAAATTCTGTAAACAATAAAATTATGGTTTGAGTTAAAGTTGTGGTGAAAGGGTTAAAGATAAAATAGTGTCCTTTGTTATTCGCCTCTCTCGTGGGTTTGTTTCGTATGCGTCACCAATGTTGGAAATTGTTACGTCACCCACCTGCTTCACGCTGTGTCAAAAATAAAACCTGGTACGCTTATGGTTTTAATTACTATGTTGGTATACATGATTGACTATTGGTTAAAAATAATTGTTAAACAATAACCCAATATGCAGCAAATATTGTTGCTGCAATATATTAATAGATATTTCGCCCTGATGGCGATTATTAAGGTTTCTGAACATAATAAGAAAGTAGGCTAAACTAAAAAATAACAACACTTTTGAATTGTTTTTGGCGCAATCTTACTGAAAAAATGCACAGAAAACATTTTTAATTCACTATCCTTATATTTGTACAAGAACATTATGATCACATATGACTGTTTATTTTTACCCCAATATTGGCATGTTGCCAATTGTTTTATCAAGCCCCCCCCCCTTTGTGCTTGACGTTGTGCTTGGTATTGAACTTGTAGTCTGTTCTGCAGCACTTGTGGGACTCCACACTGTGTTTCCAACAATATTTTAAGGCATGTTATTGAATAAATATTTGAACGGTTGTACCAAGCAAACGGCGATGAAAATTGATTTCGCTTATATATGAATTTACCCGAGGACGGCTGATTGCTTGTTTCAACTATAGTACTGGATGTAGTACTTAAGGTTGTTGCTGTGCTTGTTTTTGAACTTCTGTTGGTGGTAGGAATGCAAGCTGCATTTAAAAACAAATCTCGTTGAACAAATGAAATCAAAAGCGTTGTGACAAAGCGCACTAAAGTATTCCATGTTTCTATGAGAATCGATTTAAGTGCTGGTCATTGGTATATGGATCAAAATTTATGGACTACATCGTGTTAGAGCAGCGGTTCCCAAACTGGGGTCCGCGGTCCTTACGGGGTCCGTGAGGCAATTTTGGGGGGACCGCGAAGCGGTTAAAGTAATTCCTTATTCTTATTTGTCCCCCCCCCCTGTTTGGTGTAATGGTTTGTGAAGCGCACACAAGTCAAACGTGGGTTTGATTTGTGTGCGTTACGTCACCAATGTCGGAAATTGTTAGGTCACAAGCCTACTTCACGCTGTGTCAAAAATACACACTGAGGCGCTTATGGTTTTAATTTCTATGCGGGTATACATGTTTGACTATTGGTTAAAAGTAATGGCTTGCTGCCAACTGTTTTATCAAGGTACCTAATTTTGTGCTTGACCTTGTGCTTGGTATTGAACTTGTAATCTGTTCTCCTGCACTTGTGGGACTCCACACTGTGTTTCCAAAAAATATTGTCAAACAAGTTATTGAATAAATATTTGAACGGTTGTACCAAGCAAACGGCGATGAAAATTGGTTTCGCTTATATATGAATTTACCTGAGGACGGTTGTTTGCTTGTTTCCACTATAGTGCTAGATGTAACCCCCCCCCCTAACGTTGTTGTTGTGCTTGTTTTTGAACTTGTATTGGTGGTAGGAATGCAAGCTGCATTCAAAAACAAATCTCGTTGAACAAATGAAATCAAAAACGTTGTGACATAGCTCACTAAAAGATTCCAGGCTTCTTTATGAATCGATTTAAGTGCTGGTCATTGGTATCAGAATTTATGGACTACATCGTGTTTGAGGTATAAATGGACATCGAATTATTCCTTTTTCGTAAATATGTTTGTCAGTGGTGTATGTCGTCTCGCTTGCACAAACAATCTTGATTACTATTTACCTGTTCCACATTTCCCCCCCCCCTCAGTTTGTGCCACTAAATAAGTTTAAATCAAAGTAGCATTGAGAATCAACTGTCTCCATTGCTTAACAATAGCCTTTATTAAATGACAACTATCAAAAATGTAATTGATCGCGCACAATTGTAGTGCATTTGTCTTGTCTGTGATGTCACAACCTGTGTTTGGATGACTTTTATGCGCAATTTTGCATAACTAGCTAAAATTCTAAAATCAACTTTCGTTTTTATGAAATACATATTTAGGCTGAAGGACCGCGAGCCCTCAAATAAATGGCAAAGGGACCGTTTTGACAAAAATATGAAAAAGTTTGGGAATCGCTGTGTTAGAGGTACAAATGAACTTCGAATCCCCCCCCCCCTTGGCAAATGTATCTTGACTCAAATGAACAGGGTACATCATACCACTTATACGATGGGTCGAGTTTATTTTTCCAACCCATTATTACACAATTCTCATTTTCGTTGTGGTTGCTTGGTTCACCAGAGAGCCACTGCCCCACATCAACACTTGTTCCGTCTGTCCATGTGAAGTTATCTGTGTTTCCGATGCGCTTTGCACCGATAAACAGAGAATATGGAGCATCTGGAACAAACACAACTTTGAAAACTAGCTTTTAGTATAGTTAGAGTTTCAAAAAAAGAGGCTCGGAAATTTTTTTAGAAAAAAAGTTATTCAACATACCCCCCCCCCTTGGCAAATGTATCTTGACTCAAATGAACAGGGTACATCATACCACTTGTATGATTGTTCAAGTTCATATCTCCAACCCATTATTACACAACTCTCATTTCCACCAACGTTATTTGGTTCACCAGAGAGCCACTGCCCCACATCAACCCTTGTTCCATCAGTCCATTGGAAATTGTTTGCGTTGCCGATGCGCCTTGCACCAATATACAAAGAATATGGACGTTCTGTAGAAATAGCAAAGCGTTAAACACCAATTACTAAAAATGTACATTGTTTTGGTCGTTGTTATTCAATAAATGGATGAAAAGAGGTTCGGTCGAACCTTTGCTGTTTCATGCTCATCCAAAACCAAGATCAGCAACTGACCAGTAAAAATCGCAATCTTTCGCAAATAACGTTCAACGCGTTTCTGAATGAATTTTTTACAAACATAACAATCAGTCATTCAAATAATTTTTTTTGTGCACATACCTTCCAATCATTTTCACCAAAAAGTTTTGAATCGCTGCGGTTTTAACGTTTGCAACTGTAGCATTTTGTGCAGCACACCCAGCTCCCCCCCCCCCACATAGCCTTAAAATTGGCTTCTAAAGTTGATAATTCGTAACACTGAAAATGTTAAACACGTTTTTAAAAGCAGCCTGCACAAATACAACACTCGGTCTTTTATAATTATTGCACACTTACCTGTCAAATTTCCAATCATTTTGATGAGAAAGTTTTGAATATCTGTGGTTTTAACGTTTGCCACTGCAGCATTTCGCGCAGCACATCCATCTTCGGCCTCCTGATATCTTTCGGCATTCGGTTCGTAAACGGTAAGATATTCATATCCTTCGAACGAATGCCAGGTTTGCGCGTTGATAAGTTGCGCAAATATTGCTGTGACAACTATTACAAGTTTCATTTTCTTGTGCAACAAACCTTACATTTATTACTGCCCTGTTAAGAACATATAGTTGGTTAAATTTATTGAAGTACTTTATGCTCTAATGTTATTTTTTCAACAAAATTATTGTAACCTGTAAAACTAAAACTAACAGACTTGAACTGATAAGCCGGCCTACAATTTACTTAAAAATGTACCAATTAACGTGTGAACATAACTGTAACAAATTACATTACTATCTCTTGTGTTAACCACGGAAGAATCATGAGGATAATTAATCCTCCCACATTAACCAGTACACGTAGGTGGAACTCATTCATCACAACAACACAACTACAATGATGTGATACACACAGATTTGAAAAAAAGGAAATATGCAAACGTGTGGCATATTAGGCATAATGGAGTTCTGCAGTTACGCTATTTTGGTTGGCACACTGCATTGATAAACGGCAATAGTTTAAACTTCCAAAATACAATATACTTCGTATTGACCAACTCTTTGTCAGTTTTAGTTTAATTCTAAATGTTAACTTTGTTTTAGCGTTGTATACTTCTGTGAGGGGAGCCGAACCGCTTGTCATAAGGATTCAGGTTCGATTGGGGTTCACTTTGATTTGTTTGTACGGGTTCGTTTTTTTCCGGTTCGAGCAAATCGTCGGTCCAAACTTTTTTAAACCGGTTCAAATCACCTTTCTATTGATTTTTATTCCACACATTATCTACATGGTCCTTGTCCAACTTCGAAAGAATTTGTTGTTTTAATTATTTTTGACACGTTCTACAGTTGTTAAGGCACGTATATTCTTTAAGGCAGGGGTGTCCAACACGTGGCACGCGTGCCAAAAGTGGCACACAGAGCATTTGAAAATGGCACACAAGCTTTTGCACATTCAGATGATAAACTTTAGGATAGGTGACGCGATTAAATTTGTTTCCATTGATTCTGCTTGACCTTGATTCTAACTTCAGTAAAGGTTATCAGTAGGGCAATTATTTTTTGACCTAAAAAACATAAACAATTGACCTACAATTTGAAAATTTTGACAAATTTTGACCTATAAAAAATTCAAGTAGTTAAATTACACATTATTGTACAAAAAGTTGAAATATGGCTGTAGGCTACTCTGTAGAGCAAATGTCTAACAGAAGGGCAAAAATCTGAACACAGACCTAGCCTGTTCTGAAAAGGGAAATGAGCTAATTAAAAATCACTGCCAAAAAACTGCAGCTAAGACACAACGAAAATTATTCAATACAGTTGTATAAACGAAAGATACATGAAATACCTAAAGCAAAACCGAAGCAAGAGCTGCACCTAACCTGCAGCTGCCGTAAAATGACTTGGGATCTTCCAAAATTTTGCACATTTTTAGATGTGTTGCGCATCATGCCTTATCAACCTAATTATTTCACTCACTTTATGGTTTATGATACACAATAAGTAGGCAATGGGCCAGTTACAACAGTATAAAGTAGGCTACAAGGTGTAAAATGAACAGTTCACTGACAGTGCAACCTCTACAACACCACGACAATGCAGTTTGTAAACAATTTTAACTTTGTAAAAATTTTTGACTTTGTGAACAATTTTGACAATTTTTGACCTATTCCAAAAATTTTGACAAAATTTTGACTTTTTTTGACAAGTCAAAAAATATTTGCCCTAGTTATCAGTAGTAAAATTACACAACCCACTAATTAAATTGTTCGTTTTTTGACAAAACCTAAGCCCCGGTGGAAAATATTTAGATTTTGTGGTGCATAAACAGAACAAAAGTTTTCTAGAGTTTCATAAACAAGTTTATTTGACGACATACTTTTTTCTAACCATTTAATAGGGTTGTACATATTTGCCAAATAAATTAAAAATTAATTCCCCTATTGTTAAACGTATTAGATCAAATATTTTAATGATATGCTTACTGAATTCAGGCAATTTGTGTGTACTTTTGAACAAGTTTAATTTCAAAATTGCATGTGGTTTCATGTTTAAATGTCTCACATACGAAGTTGCGGTAATTTTTTTGTATTTTTGATGAAAGTGCGTTAATCAGGTGTTGCACTGAGAACATTATATACAAACTATTAATACACAATACAACAACAAGATAAGTGTTCTCATCTCTGCACCAAAACACGTGGGTTAGATAAGTAAAAACTGATGGAGCACTTGTTTTTGTTATTCTTCTCTTCTTAAATTTAATGGTGAAAATAACGATCCAAATAGACGTAAAAAGCAAAATGCTTAAACATTTCGGCAAATGCTCTGACACCGTCAGTGATATGAAGGCCACATCAGTTACACCCGTTTATATACACTTGAGTTCTATTTCTATTTTTGTACTACGCTGTACATCGCTTCATTTTCGTCCACTTGAATAACATCTGAATCAACGACAATCTCTTCATTAGATTGATTCCTGTTGACCACAGCGTACATGGGAGCTTCAAACGGTTTTATGATTTTGTATTCGTCTGTGGCCTCATCTTCTTCATCTTTAAAATCCCTAATTATTGAGCCTGGGTTATTGGCTACAGCGTACATTGATGTGGCGTTTGTGTGCGCAAGGCATTCATATTCATGTCTTTCCTGTGCATTTTGATCAGTTGAAGCAGTAATTGTTGTGGTTTCATCAACGTTACGTTTCTTGGGGTTCATGGTGGTGTATGCGGAGTCTGCTGTGTCATTCTGTTCATTGTCTGTCATGTTCTTTGCACTTCTGACATTTTGGGGCTATGTTTTACAAAACCCATTTTCTTTTTCAGCTGTCCATTCTTTTTGCTCGTTTCAACAGTTACATGTTGTTTATGCCCCTTTTTAAAGTCCAGCTTATCGTAACTGCTTTCTTCTTCATTGGTTTCGCGTATTGTCCACGCGTTTTTCTCGGCTTGTACTGTTGCATAAGCTTCAGTTTCATTTGAGCAGGAAATAGCTGCGTATTCGTGAGGGTTTGGTTCAGGTTTAGGTATTTTACATTCTTCCCTTTCCTCCATTTTCACGCATTTCTCTTCCGTCATCACAACCACTGTTTCATCCAATGATATGTAACTGGCGCGGGCAACGGCTGTGTTGTTGTCAACAGACGCTTCATTGGTCTTGCGAACATCAGGTGCTGAAGAGACGTTGGCTTTTTTGGACTGCGTTGTCGCATTAACCTGTTTGCCTTTAACATTTCTTTCATCTGTAAAACACCAAAAAGGTGAACAACAAAACAGAAACATTTTTGGTTCGTCATCCGGACACCTAAGTAAAACCTTTAAACACTTCTGAAATTTCTATTGTTGGAAAGCTGGTTTGGTTGAAAGTTACACGAAGAAAATAAAGTGTTGTTGGCGCTGTTATGTTTGTTATAACTTCCGCTTTATAATACGGTGTAGCTGCAGTACGTTCAGCCATCATCCACCAATTGTGTCATCCACTGTTTTGCGCTTAATAACGTTTTATTTTCGACTTGGTGATTGTTTTAGTGCAATTGTGTGGCTATATGTTCTTTCACCAAGCGAAATAAACTCAACTCAATTCAACTTACCGATTTCTTCATATTCGTTTATCTTGAATTTGTTTTTTGCTTTCCCACTGCAGAAAAAAAGTCATATAGGATAACAAGATAAGCATTACACATTGGCTGTACTTTTACAAATTTCAAGTACTAACTTGTAGCTTTCACGCTTTCGGCAGATAATCCACATAATGGCCAAGGTTCCACCAAATACAAAACCACCGGCAGCACTAATTATCACAAAAAACAACTGGTTGTCGAGTTGATTGTCTAAAATATAAAAGACCAAAAAATGTAACAATCAAGCTTAC
>QLIY01002439.1:8679-19292 GCA_003260075.1 Phallusia mammillata | reverse complement strand
GGCACTCCTATTTGCTGGGAGTAACGTGGTAAAAATCCATGCTCAACTATTCTGTGCGATGCCAAAACTGGGCATACACCACAGAGGAAACTGGCTCACACTGGTCAAGCAACTACTTGGGAACCAAAGTAAAGGGTCAATACAAGTTGTGGCATTCCACAGACTAGGTGAGCCATAGGTTTACCCTGTTACTCCCAGCAAACTACACGGTGGATCTGCCCCCCCCCCCTTCTGTTGCATATTTTTGTCTAGTGGTTTAAATGCTAGGTAAGTAAAAAGGCTTACTAGTTGTTATTAGACCAAATATGTTCGGGAGCAGCATGATTTCGATCATTTTGGACGCCCAATGTATGAAATCCGGGCAGCTATGTAACGGTAAATTATCGTAAACCCGAGATTGGGTAGCAAATTTAGCGGAAATCAGGATCAAAACACTTCTCAATTAAATGATAAGCTGCAGACAGTGCACACTCTTTCGACCTATAAGTCTCATCAGTGCACCTGGTGACGAGAGATCGGCCGCATTGGCTAGTGTAGCCATTGAACGGCACTCCTATTTGCTGGGAGTAACGTGGTAAAAATCCATGCTCAACTATTCTGTGCGATGCCAAAACTGGGCATACACCACAGAGGAAACTGGCTCACACTGGTCTAGCAACTACTTGGGAACCAAAGTAAAGGGTCAATACCAGTTGTGGCATCCCACAGACTAGGTGAGCCATGGGTTTACCCTGTTACTCCCAGCAAACTAGAGTGCCGTTGAATGGTTACACGGTGGATCTGTCGTACAAGCTGCACTCATGTCGAAACAGTGTGGACTGTCTGCAGCTTCTCAATTTGGTCCCGATGTTTACACTCGGCCCACCCTTGTAATATTTTATGTCGCTGAACTTCCTGATAATAAGTTTATATTTCAATGTTTATTGTTGGTCTAGCTACATTACTTACTTGCTTATGCAATAGTATATTGCTATGTGGTTGCATGCAGAATCTCTATCAATGTGAAATGTCAACTATGACTAGTTCTGCCTCAAATATGCATAGATTTACTTTTATTTCACCAATTGTCCCATTTAATAAACTCGTCAGATACCCCCCCCCCCCATGCAGAATCTCTATCAATGTGAAATGTCAACTATGACTAGTTCTGCATTAAATATGCATAGATTTACTTTTATTTCACCAATGGCCTCATTTAATAAACTCGTCAGATACTCGCTATTTTGTGTCCAAATTACAGCAGGTATAGGGAAAAACACATAATTATCTGATTTTTACAAACTGGTGGGATTTAACGCGAGTTTGATAGGTAAAATCGAATACAACCTTTGCGTTCTAACATTTGAGCGGGTTTACATGAAAATTAAGCAGCCAAATTTACATGAAAACAGCAATTTGGCTTTTAATATTGCGTTGAAATGTTGAAACCCGAAGTTTTCATTCAATTTGGCCAATCAAATTCGCGTTTATGTCCTCCAGTTTGTAAACATCAGACAATTTATGTGTTATTTTTCTTTACCCACAGTATTATTTTGGACACAAAATGGCTTCATAGGAGCTGTGGTTATGGTGGTGAAAGTGTGATTGGTGCTTTGTCTCAATGGGACAATGAAACAACCGTGTTTCTAATTTATATGAAGTATCGTTTTCTTGGCACGTTTAGTCACGTCAAAACGTTGTTATATGTGACCTCAGTATAAACTCGTTTTCCCCCCCCCCCCCCCCCCCCCCCCCCCCCCCCCCCCCCCCCCCCCCCCCCCCCCCCCCCCCCCCCCCCCCCCCCCCCCCCCCCCCCCCCCCCCCCATTCGCCACCAAATTCTCAATTTATTTGTGTACAAACGCATCCACGGTTTATTCATTAACAAAAAATTAAAAAATATGAAACAGCAATCTGACAACCGTGAATCGAACAATTGCACCAATACACAATAACTGATGGTGATTTTGGCATCGTAGCATGTCGTATAACTACAATTTAAGTGGCTGTGTGGATTAAACGGTTGAAATTGAGTGGGGAAATAAACACTTTTTGTTTCCCTAGCATAAAAATTGCCTTTCTGATGTAGCTCAATCTTAGAATGATTAATTACACTAAAGTCATCTCCAGTTAATGACTTTTGTGGTCAAATTAATGAAAAGTGGAATGCTTATTATATTTGTAATACTTTTGGAACTGATAAAGCATAAGCATTGGANGGAATGTTTATTATATTTGTAATAGTTTTGGAGCTGATAAAGCGTAAGCATTGGTAGCATCAGTCGAGGTGGCCTAAAATGTGCAAGTAGTGAGATCAACGTCCACAAAGTAGAAACCAAAGCCAACCTTGCGTTGCGATAAGCCTGACTGGCAGTGCCATCCAACGTAATCAGTGAGCAAACACTTTAGAAGTTTGTCTGCTTGCATCCCACCTTATTAATATTTGGTCTTGATTTGTGCGTTTAACTTTCATGAAATAAGCATATATTGTAAGTATTCAAGCTTGTTTAAATAGTTTTTTGTTAGTTAAAGTTTCATGTTAATTAAGACATAGTAACTGGCGTTATGTAACATTTCTTTTTTTACTCTTACAAAATAAATCGCTTTAGCGCGGTCTTTTCCTTCCCATGGTGGGACACCTAGCGGCGTACGAGGTGGTTGCAGACCAGGAGCGAAGTAGTCGAATGCAGAGAACAACAACGAACCATTCAAATAAATGTTAGCTAAGTAATAGAGTGGCAATCGCTTTGATACATTTTCCTGTTTCTAGGAAGACTTAATTAGACAAACCTTTATTGTACCCTAATCTGGAAAAACAGAGTACTGCTGAGCAAAATTTGGGTATTCACGACCAAATACCATTCATTTGTTTACGCACATTAAAACCTAGTCTGTTGGGTGGCTACTACTCAATTATTGCTGCAATGGACCTCTTTGACAGAGCTCCAACCTTTGCCGCACCCAGAAACCAATTTGCAACAGCTTTTTGCGTCTCAGTCTGCAGTTTAGAAATGTACTGCTAAATGCTTTTTTCGTGTCGTGATTTTGAAGACTATGACATGTTTTGGTAACCCACCGCGCGCTTGTTGGTTGCACGCTTGAAGTGGGTTTGTAACATGGTCGTACGATTTGTCGCTTAACGATTTGATGTATCAAGTTTTGACAGTAGGTTTAAGATCACCTTGACAGACAATCCGTTGCACCAAGGGAAAACATTTTACAGCTTCCTTTGTTCCATCTTAAGCGAAAATACTGAGCAGCAATGAGGTTCTTTGCTTCAATGTAGAATTTCCAGCTCCACATGTTGCGTGTTTAATCGATGTTGTGCGACCTTTTTACTTACACAAAGTACAATTGTATATATCAGTGTTTTACAAACCCTCCCCCCCCCCAGCAGCAATGAGGTTCTTTGCTTCAATGTAGAATTTTCAGCTCCACGTGTTGTGTGTTTAATCGATGTTGTGCGAACTTTTTTCACTTACACAAAGTAGAATTGTATATATCAGTGTTTTACAAACCCTTATACCCGTAGCGCCAAATGTTCTTTCCACATGATGAGTTGTTTATTCGACAACTGAATGACACTGACGCACTGCAGTGTAGTGTCTCAATTTAGCGTGAAATGGCGGTGGGATTAATTGTCAGCGCATTGTTAGCCACAAACTTGCTTTCCTCGTGCTTCTTGCTAGCGGAGACCAATGTTGAACCGCGAATATATAGGTAGAAACCTCGTGTGTATTTTGTTTTTTTTTGCTCCGGCCTGATAATATGCTGCAAAAAAATGTGGATGTTAAGATCAACTAAGAAGCAAAATTAAAAACGTCGCGTGAAGTTACAAATTGTTTTAACCTTTAACCCACATAATAAGAGTCGTATCGCATAATCGCATTACATTGCATTGGAGTTCGCAGCAACATGTTTGTGTAAAACGAAGGCAATCCAAAGATCATTTGCAAAATCATTGCAAAGGTCGTTTGAACGAGTTGTCGCGAAAATGTTTGACTTGCTATCGTGGAAAGGTTGCGATATCGCTAATTAATCACAGCTGTCTGGGTAAATGGAGCTTATACAAACGCCGTCCGCTGAAATAGTTTGATGACTTGATACGCCACAAGGTGTTAAGCACAGTTTGGCACGATGTTCAATGTTAACTTTAGTCGACAGTCTCTTGAAAGTAAGAATTCATCGCGCGTTTCTAACTAGTGGTTAGAAATCTATGACCGTTTTACGTGGTTTCACAGTTGAATGCTAAAAAATGCCAATAAAGACTTAATTTTCGCCAAATAAATGGTCATGTTGGATATCCTCAAATACTAAGTAAAATCCGAAACAAAGGGGTCACAACCTTGGTTTTTCTGTTTTGAAAAATCTTTTTGTTGCATATTTCTATGCTTTTGTATCACTTTGAAAACTGTAAAAATGTGAGGCCTACAAAAATAGGGCAGTTGTAGCGGTAAATGATTCGGACCGTTGGTAACCCCCCCCCCAGTGTGATTGGTGCTTTGTCTCAGTGGGACAATGAAACAACCGTGTTTCTAATTTATATGAAGTATCGTTTTTTGGCACTTTTAGTCACGTCAAAACGTTGTTATATGTAACCTCAGTATAAATCCGTTTTAGAAAAAAAGTGTAGTAGGACGTCAGGGGTTGTAACATGTTAATCGTCTGGATTTGACTGGTCTTTCGCCACCAAATTCTCAATTTATTTGTGTACAAACACATCCACGGTTTATTCATTAACAAAAAATTAAAAAATATGAAACAACAATCTGACAACCGTGAATCGAACAATTGCACCAACACACAATAACTGATTGTGATTTTAGCATCGTAGTATGTCGTATAACTACAATTTAAGTGGCTGTGTGGATTAAACGGTTGAAATTGAGTGGGAAATAAACACTTTTTGTTTCCCTAGCATAAAAATTGCTGTTCTGATGTAGCTCAATCTTAGAATGATTAATTACACTAAGGTTATATCCAATTAATGACTTTTGTGTTCAAATTAATGAAAAGTGGAATACTTATTATATTTGTAATACTTTTGGAACTGTTAAAGCGTAAGCATTGGTAGCATCAGTCGAGGTGGCCTAAAATGTGTAAGTAGTGAGATCAACGTCCACAAAGTAGAAACCAAAGCAAACCTTGCGTTGTGATAAGCCTGAGTGGCACTGCCATCCAACGTAATCAGTGAGCAAACACTTTGTAAGTTTGTCTGCTTGCATACCACCCTATTAATATTTGGTTTTTGATTTGTGTGTTTAACTTTTATAAAAAAAGCATATGCCCCCCCCCCTGTTCTGATGTAGCTCAATCTTAGAATGATTAATTACACTAAGGTTATCTCCAGTTAACGACTTTTGTGGTCTGCTTATTATGAAAAGTGGAATGTTTATTATATTTGTAATAGTTTTGGAGCTGATAAAGCGTAAGCATTGGTAGCATCAGTCGAGGTGGCCTAAAATGTGCAAGTAGTGAGATCAACGTCCACAAAGTAGAAACCAAAGCAAACCTTGCGTTGTGATAAGCCTGAGTGGCAGTGCCATCCAACGTAATCAGTGCGCAAACACTTCATAAGTTTGTCTGCTTGCATACCACCCTATTAATATTTGGTCTTTGATTTGTGCGTTTAACTTTTATGAAAAAAAGCATATATTGTAACCAATGACCTAAATAACTTTATCTTAATGCAGTTTCATGTTAATTAACACATAGTAACTGGAGCTATTTAACATTTCTTTATTTACACTTACAAAATAAATCGCTTTAGTGCGGTATTTTCCTTACCCTGGTGGTACACCTAGTGGCGCTCAAGATGGCGTGCAGACCGGAAGCGAAGTACTCGAATGCAGAGAACAACAACGATGCTTTAAAATATAGGTGAGCAAAGAAATAGAGTAGTCATTGCTAATTTGCAACAGTTTTCCCAATTGTAAAGTCTGCAGGTCACTGTGGTTATAACCTTACCTCTTTAAGCAAACTTTTGTTAAAAATAATTAAATTTTTTGAAATATAGAAAAAATGTTTATTTTCCTACAGTCTTGCAATTAGAAGAATATCTGTGTCGGAATATGTTTTGTTTGACTCTACATTCATTTCCTACCTAGATATGAAACTTGGTAAAAATAACTTCACTTCTCCATGATAAGTGTTTACGGCAGTAAAAATGTTACTGGGTTGATGGTTACTGCTTTCAACTCCCCGCTAAAGTTAACGCAATGACGTTTTGTTTTAATACCAATGACGTTGAACCGACGACATTCCAACAAACGTATCTAACCACTTATATTTGTTGACAGGACGTTACCTGCGGTTACCAAGTGCGACAGCAAGACCTGATCTACTCTTCTACTTCTCCACGCTTATGTTTCTCTGTGTTGGTCAAGAAGAAGAGTGGTGAGCTTTTGTGTTAATTACGTTTAGAGTCCATTTTTACTTGAAACGATTGGTAAGTTGTATTTGTCTTGCATTCTTGAAAATATGCACTCGTTCAATTCCAAAATTCGACATTTTAACCTGTGATTATTTTACATTGGTTATATTTGACCCCCCCCCCCTTACGTTTAGAGTCCATTTTTACTTGAAACGATTGGTAAGTTGTATTTTTATTGCATTCTTGAAAATATGCACTCATTCAATTCAAAATTCGACAGTTTAACCTGTCATTATTTTACATGGGTTATATTTGACTACATATATTTTATACTTACTACTTAGTTGTATTGAAGCATATGTGGACAAGAAGGTTTAACTTTGGAGGTACAAAATTTGTGTTGTTGCAATCAATACGACTGTTTTTGTGACGTTGTAATTGATTCCATGTTCCTAGGTTTAGTTTTGCTGCAAAACGCTTTACTTGTGTTATTTTGTAAAAGTTGAAAAGTTTAGGTACATGGCTGCTATGTGAACGATTGCAGCAATGTTGAAATGTATTTAATTCCATGGGCGTAAGCCCCCCCCCCCAATCAATACGACTGTTTTTGTGACGTTGTAATTGATTCCATGTTCCTTGGTTTAGTTTTGCTGCAAAACGCTTTACTTGCGTTATTTTGTAAAAGTTGAAAAGTTTATGCACATTGCTGCTATGTGAACGATTGCAGCAATGTTTAAAAATGTATTTAATTCCATGGACGTAAGACAGTTTTGCAAAGCTGTATTCCGCGTATTTGGACTTTAGGACCAGATTATTATTAAACCCTGAAAGACTTAAATTGGGCGAATGTTGGATTGCTGACAACATCTGTGAAACATGAAACAACCGAAATAAAGCCTTTTTTAGGTTTAGGTTTTGCACCATTACGTTTATTAATGTCTCTTTTGAATGCAACATTTTAATTGTAGTTTTTTTTCATATAGACAGTCTCTTTTCTGTAACTAAGAAACATTTTTAATATTGATCTTTTACTGTAGCAAGTTTAAATTCCGTCGCAGCATAGATTACTGTGTGCGATCAACTTTGTTTTCTGTTCGGTAAATAATATTCTGCATTTAGATTTAAATTTTGTGTGGCATATAGAAGATTTCAGAACGTTTAGCTTTCTCGTGTCTAAAGCCTTATTCATTTTGTAGACGTAGGATGACATTGCTGTAATAAAAATTTTCTGTTAAATATTTGGTGACTCATGTTGATTTCATCAAGAGTTTGCGACAACAACAAACAAACGAAAGTAGGACGCAACTTTGTGAATATTACATAACAAGACAGAAACTCAACTTTTCCAAAGAATGGGCAACAAAGTATCCAAATATCGACTCAATTTGCCCCGAAAAAGAGATAACATAGTTGGTAGGTCCTATCAGTCCCTAAGACCCGAACTTCATTTTAGCTTGACTCAAAGAACAGATGATGCTGAACGTCAATCCAGCTTGTCACAAGAATTAGATAATGCTCTAACTCAATCCAGTTTAACCCAAGAACCAGATGATGCTGAACCCCAATACAGCTTAACCCAAGAACCAGAGGATGCTGAACCCCAATCCAGCTTAACCCAAGGACCAGAAGATTTTGCACCCCAATCCAGCTTAACCCAAGGACCAGAAGATTTTGCACCCCAGTCCAGCTTGGCCCAAGGACGAGATGATGCCGATTTAGAATCAAACCCAACCCTAAGACAGGGTGATGTTGTTCCCCAACACGGTGCGACCGAAGAATTGACGCATTCAAGCCACCATTTGCCAGTTGATGTACAGGGCAGGAATTTGGTTTTCAACTTGGTAAGAATTCTCACCCAATTTGCCAAGAAGTCGTCGATTGAGGAATGTCAGTCGATTTGAACGCAGTAATTCTGCCGACAACAGTCGATTTGAATCGACGACTTCTTGTCTTATAGGGTGGATCTTATAACAAGTATCCGTTTTGATCATGAAACTTTTTTGTACCCCCCCCCCAGCATAGATTACTGTGTGCGATCAACTTTGTTTTCTGTTCGGTAAATATTATTCTGAATTTGGATTTAAATTTTGTGCGGCATATAGAAAATTTCAGAACTTTTTTCTTTCTCGTGTTTAAAGCCTTACTCTTTTTTTAGACGTAGGATGTCATTGCTATGATAACAATTTTGCGTTAAATATTTGGTGACTCGTGTTGATTTCATCAAGAGATTGCGACAACAACAAACAATCGAAAGTAGGACGCAACCTTGTGAATATTACATAACAAGACAGAAACTCAACTTATCCAAAGAATGGGCAACAAAGTATCTAAACATCGAGTTCCCCCCCCCCCACCTCAGATTGGAGACACAAACATCCACACAACTGGATCAGTTTACAGCGCTCCAGTCTATCAAAAACACTTCACACAATATGTAACAGTGTATCAGTCATCCGAACAAGCTCACTGCTCGTCTCAGTTGCCTGCTCAACACTCCTTAGATAAAGAAACTTTACCCAAACTCCCTGCGACATCTTTATCCTTAGCTCAAAGCCAGATGTTATCTGAACATGAACCTTCAACATCAACGGAGCACCACAGAAAACATGAATATGTTCAGTCTTCTGCCCCCCCCCCCCCATAGTTGGTAGGTCCTATCGGTCCCTAAGACCCGAACTTCAACTTAGCTTGACTCAAAGAACAGATGATGCTGAACTCCAATCCAGCTTGACACCAGGACCAGATGGTGCTGAACACCATTCCAGCTTGACTCAAGGATCAGATGATGCTGAACTCCAATCCAGCTTGACCCAACGACCAGATGGTGCTGAACCCCATTCCAGCTTGACCCAAGGACCAGATGACGCTGAACCCCAATCCAGCTTGACCCAACGACCAGATGGTGCTGAACCCCATTCCAGCTTGACTCAAGGACCCGATAGTGCTGAACCCCAATCCAGCTTCACCCACGGACCAGATGATGATGAGCTCCAATCCAGCTTGACCCAAGAACCAGATAATGCGGAACCCCATTCCTGCTTGATCCAAGGACCAGATGATGCTGAACTCCAGTCGAGCCTGACCCACGGACCAGATGATTCTGAATCCCAATCCAGTTCGACCCAAGG
The DNA here is from genome assembly GCA_003260075.1 of Phallusia mammillata. Lineage (NCBI taxonomy): Eukaryota > Metazoa > Chordata > Ascidiacea > Phlebobranchia > Ascidiidae > Phallusia > Phallusia mammillata. Next base: position 9,813 of record QLIY01002439.1, on the reverse strand, counting down.
ATCAGATGATGCTGAATCAAACACAGTCCAAGGACAGAGTGGCGTTGTACCTCAGCAGAGCGCAACGGAAGAATCGAGGGGTATGATACATCAACTAAGCTCAGGCTATCCTTCGCCGGTTGATGTACAGGGTAGGAATTTGGTTTTCAACTTGGTAAGTATTATGCAAAATCATACTGTATTCTTCTTCAATTCTTCTTTTGTACAGGCAAGCGAACAAACACCTCAGATTGGAGACACAAACATCCACACAACTGGACCAGTTTACAACGCTCCAGTCCACAAACACTTCACACACGTGACAGTGTATCAATCACCCGAACACCCCCCCCCCCAACCTTGCCATAGTCAGCAAACCACAACAAATTGACAACGAGTTTCAAACAGAAGGTCATTATCGACGTAAAGAGGAACTTTACAATATACCACAAAGTGACATCACTGGTGAAGAAATGTTTGTTCGTGCCAATAAAAAAGCACAAGAAGAAGCGAAACGGAAATTCGAAGAAGATGAAGTAAATGTAAAACAAGAATACGTTGAAAAACATGGAAACGTGGTCGGTGTGGTTGGACAAGCTGGAATAGGAAAGACAACCTCAGCCAAAACGTGGGCCATGCAAGCTTTAAGGGGTGAGTTGTTCGGAGAGACTTCCTTCTTCTTCTATATTGTAATCAGACACATCGATTTTGCAAAAGAGATGACACTTCTTGAGTTTCTTCTTTCCACTATGTCAATTGAACAATATTACACCATGGAACAAGAAAAAAGCCTTATCAATCCCATTTGCAATGATCCAAATATTGTGATGATTTTCGACGGTTTTGACGAGGCAGCCATTGAATCATTCTCCACAGAAGTACCCCAACCCCGATTACTTTCAAAGTCCAAAGCGGAAAACTACTTGAAACATTTGGCGGGAGGAAACTTGCTTCCACGTGCTCAGAAGATTTTCACGTCACGACCAAATCAGCTATACAAGCTCCATCCTTCATATCGACCAAGGTTTATTGTTCAAATACTTGGATTGACCCCAACATCACAAGAAGAACTTGGACGTCAGATATGTGGAGACAGATACGACGATATACAACAAAAGCTAGAGAAAAACCGCAGTGTATTTGCTTACTGCTATG
>QLIY01002438.1:0-19292 GCA_003260075.1 Phallusia mammillata | reverse complement strand
CAGAATTCGACAGTTTAAAGCGCCTAAAAGTAGACGGATCGGGTGATAAAAATCACCCTGCTTTACGAGTTAGCAAACAACACAGCCCAATCTCATCTTTTCTTGCTCTGTCGTTGATCATTAACCTGATTTTGTACTTGAGTTGAGACCTGCATTAATGGTGACCCTATCATGATGTTTTTAACAGGAAATTAAGTTTGCAAGTTGAGTTTTTGCGAATAAACATTGTTATTGGAAGATAATTTAAATTAAGTTGAATTTCCGGAATATTTAATGCTTTCATTGAGAAAATACTAGCTGTTAATAAAGTTAACAACAACATGTCCTCTTTTTCCTGATAAATAAAACGATGCCAAGCTTCTCAGATCAATTGAAAAAGTTTTGCAAACTTACTGTTTAAACATTCTTAATATACATTTTTTTCAAAAACATTACTTTTTTATTTTAGTATCTGTAGGAACTCAAATCAACACTTTATGGATCTTAAAAGTAACTTACTTCGCAAACTCATTCTGCTGCTAATATCTTGTTTGTGCTGGCTCGCTATTTCTATATATTATGGAGATCATGTAACATCATTAATTCAGGACCACCCTTTTTCGTATGAACCAATGCAATATCACCATATCGTAATACCAAAACTAGACCCCCCCCCCGCAAAAACATGTTGAGCGAAATGACAGCAGGCAAATGGATTCCTTTGACCAGACCATCTAGAAATTCTTCATTCTATCATGAAATTTATCACGGCTACTGGCCGGAAAGGAAAATGACCAACCGGTTGTGGCGGGATGATTTAAAATGTGGAAATGCAAAGTACATTTGACAAGTTATCTTGTGTTTAATCGGTTCTAGCTTATCTTGGTATTAACTTCTTATAATTTGTTGAGTCTCTAGTTTAGTGCAATACGACTTTAGTCTAAAGCTAATTTTGTCAAAAATTTAAATTTCTTGAATCGGATAACATATAACTTTACTTAATACGCAACTTGTGTTTCGAAATATCGTCCATCTAAAATCTTCAACCTATTTATGATGTTTAGTAAATTACCAACCCCCCCCCCCCCCCCCCCCCCCCCCCCCCCCCCCCCCCCCCCCCCCCCCCCCCCCCCCCCCCCCCCCCCCCCCCCCCCCCCCCCCCCCTCAAGCGAAACACCATGTTGTTCTGATATTGCTGGAGGAAACTGCACTTCGCCTAGTTTCAACTCATGTGAATGTACAAAGTAAGTTTTTCTTAACATCTAAAGCGAACTTCATGGACTCGGTAACTCCACTAGCCCTAAGAAATGAACAAACCTTTTATTTGTTTACGCTGCTACTTACCCCAAATGAACTTTTGAAAACAACATCTCAAAGTTTGTTCCTTAAATATACGGATTACTTGTTCAATTCATTGATCGCTGTGTTTGAACTTTTATATGATTTTATCCTTGCAAATTTGCCAACTTTTTATATGTAAGGACCAATTGGTTTCTGCAAGCGGAAACTAAGGTCATAAAACGTGGAAAAATAAGAAACCCAGTGCTTAATAAAAAGTAACTATACACACCTATAGGCCAAAAACTACCATTGTGAATGTGCAATTCAGGCCACTTTTCTGTTTTTTTTTATCCTAGGCGATTATAATGTTAGTTATCTATAAATTGTTCGATGGACTGGGATAATAACAACTGTCGATAACTCCACGAGGGGTCATGAAACTACGACGTTCAAAGTTTGTTGGGTAAAATCACAATCTTCTTGTATTGTATTTGTTGGTCATTGGTAGGTGTAGTGACCGAGTGGTAGAATATCTTAATATTTTGTAGGTCGGTTAGTTTGACATATGATTAATATGACTGTACACCGTGCAGTTACTCTGCTATAGTCGCTGTAAATTTCCTGATTTAGAATAGGTTTTTATAGTTTATAGAACATTGAATTACTGTGTTTCCACTCTTTCATTTCACTTATTAAACAACCCAGTTAAACAAACAGCTCCTACTAGAACAGAGCTTGCCAACCCGCGGATCCGGAGCCGCATGTGGGTCTTTGATCTCTTCAAAGCGGCTCCGTTCTTGAAGTTACCGAATTTTTTATTACACATTCCATGACGATTATGCCGAAAACATAAGTCAAAAATAAAAGTACAATAACATAGGATTACCTGCTTTTAGTAGTTAGCTGCAATTAATCGCGTCTATACCATGAAACGTAAAGTCTGAAAGGGGCAAACTAGCGGCGCGCAGGTTGTGTGCGCCCGCATCAATACCTGTTTGCTTATGTTTGGCTAAAAATACGTGTTAAACACAGAACATTCAATCCCCCCCCCCCCCCCCCCCCCCCCCCCCCCCCCCCCCCCCCCCCCCCCCCCCCCCCCCCCCCCCCCCCCCCCCCCCCCCCCCCCCCTTTTAACTTTCAAAGTGGCTTTGTGGCTGCCACCGTTAAATTATTAGGAATGGCTCTTAGAGTGGTAAAGGTTCGATCCCTGTACTAGAGGAAAAAATGTTTGTATTTGGCAAATTGTTGTCAGTGTAGTATGCCCTTTTGAGGTGTTCATTGTTGTGTTTTATTCTGTCACCAGGTACCAAATGCCAAAATAAGAAAAAGTTGGCACTGTTCATGTTTGACTTCGAAGCAACCAACTTTTACATGGCTGTGTGTTAAAGTGCATGAACTTTTGTATGCGTGGAAAACAGAGCTTCTGTTTGCAGAGCAACCGTGTTTTAGAAAAATGCGTGGACAAATATAGGACCCAGTCATGGGCATCCGCAGGAAAAAATNCCCCCTCTTGCCCCCCGCTGCGGACGCCCATGGACCCAGTCTAAAATAATATGTTGGACATACTTTCTTTAAAAATGTTCTAGGTTATGCGCAAATGGCTACGTTCTTAACCACAGATATCGCGTTTTACATTTTACCATCCAAAGTATTTTTCATTTTTACAAATACCGACGTTTTGCATTGAGGGAAATAAACAAGACTATTTTCTTGTATTATTTTTTATCAAGAAATTTGATCAGATCATGTTATAGGTAGTAATTTTGGTATTTGAATGTTTCCACTGATCAATTAAGCTTTCGGGGTGCTATGAAGTCGTGTCAATAATTTAACTTAATCAGTGGCTTCGTGTAAATTTTATTTTTTTCACAGCTGCCTTGATCTACGAAAATACCATCATGCTGAAATGTGCGAATGGAAAACAGACGAAATTGGCTGCACGTGGCGAAATTACTCAAACGGAAAAGAAGCATGTGACGTCATCGAGCGTTCACCCTTCAACTCGTTACACTTCGTTGGAGATTCACTGATCCGAAACATGTTCTACGCACTTCTTATGATTCTTACCGATGATCCAGTTAGTGGAGCATGGAGCAAGAACATGAATAAAGAATTGAAGTCGTATTGTCGTGCTGAGAAGTTTTTCTTTTTTAAATGTCGTGACGTCATACGCTCTTTGGACATGCTTGAAAAACCAGAAAAACTTTGTGGTGGAAAAAAAAAACTGTTCTATCCACGCCACGATTTCATATACTCAAACAATGGAAAATCAATTTAGAAAAATCGTTGCTGACAAAATTGGCAAGGAAGGCTCAATAATTTTTCTCCACGTTGGTCTTCACATGAGAATGAACGCAAATAAAATTATTAAAAACTATCTACAACCGAATATCAAGTTTCGTGATGATTTCTACAGAAACATGTCACAATCCATGAAATGGCCCCAAGTTTATTTTGTACCTCCTCTGCTTCCTGGATTGATGAAACCAAGACAATATTTGCCCAGTCAAGGAAAAGACGCCGCTTTCGCTTTTGCAAAAAAAGTAAAGGCTTTCTGTGATCAAAACGATATCACATTTTTTGACGTGCGACCGTTTTCCAAGTTTGTTTACAGTTTTGATGGAACTCATCATGGATTCGGTGTAAATTTAATAAAAAATCAATTATTGTTAAATCATTTTGCCTCTTTAACGTGATTTTAGGTTTGAACGGAATATCAGCTTGAGTATTGCTGTTGACATTTTAGCAACAACCGCAAAAGCAACAAAAGCAGGCACAGCTGCCAATGATGCACAGTCAGCCCCTGCAATGGCAGTAGCACCAACACCTACAGCTATAAGTTTGTTCTTGTTTGCGCCTCTTAATTTCTTTCTTATAGTTCATTTTAACCTGCTGTTGCAGCTGGTTGAGAACTACTTCGCGTGAATTTTCGTTTTGTGTTTGTCGAATGAAAACTGCAAATTATTTTTAACTTTTAATCAAGTTAAAAGAAAGGTGTAAAGGCGAGCTCCAATATCATGACTAATAGGTTCATACAAAAGTCAATGCCTTTTCTCTTATTTGTTTGAAAAGGTTCCTTAAATTTTGTCTTAAAACAACATCATGTCGAGACTTAATGACTTAATTTTCCTGTAGATTACATTGCACTATTCACGATATAATATAACAATGACCTTAAACACCTGAACGCTGTGGATAAATGTGGTGTTTCGCTTGACATCAGAAGATAAGTGCATACAATAAAATGAAGCGCAAACTATCCACCATTTATACCTTGTAGGAGTTCATGTGCATATTATTTTAAGCACTTATATGACAATATATATATTTTGTTGGTTGATATTAGTGTGCGATATTCGGAGTGCACGCCCACACAAGGGTTTTGAATCTTTTTGTACCTTTTTTGAATCCTTTAAGCTTATTCAGTCCGTGATTTCTTACGTACAAATAACCAAAAAAGTTCTTAAAAGGTCCTCCAAAAAAGTCTCACGTGCCCCCATGACGTTTAGTTCATCCAGATACCACTGGATTAAATTTTTGGACAAACAATTTGTTGTTTATATTTTTACCTTTCGAATTTTGTCATTCCAGCTTTAAACAAACTTCGTAATTTCAAGACGGCCGGTTTGAATCTGGGAAAAAAACATGACATTATTTTAAAGATAATATAACACTCAAGCATAAGTTGAACTGCGCACTAACCTCATACTCTGCAATGATTCTTTCCTGCAAAAGGTTTAAATATTGGTCGGTATCTGCAATCGCAGTATTCTGCATTTTGGCTTTAGCTTCTTTTTCCGCAGCTTGGTGCCGCAATTGCTTTCTGTTCTCTGGCTAAACTAAAAGCACACAACATAACAGACTTACTGTTTGAACAAATATAGCTGCAAAATAAAACAATATTGCTTACCGACTGTATGGATGTTTTGTATTGTTCAAAGCAGTTAAGCATTTTCATTCTCATCTCGTTGTCAAATAAGACCTCAACAGTTTTGAAATGAGAGCTACGCACAAAAACCATAATTGCATCTTATGTATGACCTAGTTGGTACACGCAGTTAAAATGTCGATGTTAACAATATACAAACACTGGTTGAGAACTATTTTACAAAATGTTACAATTCTGTTTGAATGATTTATGTACAAAAGCAGTTTTTTAGTATTTGTTTTAGGCCATAACCGCAGAAAAAAATGTAGTATTATTTCTAGCATACTAAAAACTTGGACTATGGCAGCTTTTCGAGTTTTTTTCAAAGATTGTTTACTTACGGCTGGTTCACTGCCTATGAGTTATTATTACTTAATACCTGAACCAGAGAGGAGTTGAATCAACTCTCAAATTGCTTAATTTTGCAAACTTAAAAGCTTGATTTTGCACAAATAATAATTTGGAGCAACTTTGTTTTCGGCAAAAAAATAAAATGTTTTTGCACTTGGTTTTAGTGCGCAATGTTGGAATTACTTTTGTAGGTTTATTGTACAACTTCTGGGACACTAAATATGCTAATTCCTATTTTGCCCAACACGTTTTCTTTTGTCATTCCGCAAATCAAGCCAATAAACCAACAAGTTATTTGAACCTCAAATGTAGGTTTTTGTGGATAAAGTTGAGCAGCTCTGTGCTTTGTTGTCATTTTTTCAGCCAATTCAAGAATCTTCTTTTTGTTTGGCGCTTCTTTGTTTTCGAATTTAATGTTTTTCGGTGAGAACAACAACTGACACAGTGGAGTCATTTTTTCCCTAAGTATCATTTTCCATGACTAAATTGAAAAAAAGAAACGAGATGTCAATTTGAGAATTATTACGCTAAATAGAACAAAAAAAAACTATTCGAGAAAGAATTAAAGTCCTTTCCTATTTTAGGTCCCCCCCCCCCCCCCCCCCCCCCCCCCCCCCCCCCCCCCCCCCCCCCCCCCCCCCCCCCCCCCCCCCCCCCCCCCCCCCCCCCCCCCCCCCAACGATTGTTGCCACAAAATTTTGGAAAGGAGGGAGAAGAAAGCAATCAAACGTTGAATAGCTTTCGTCTATACAAAAAAACTGTCGAGCCAGTGTTGGTTTGCCTTTGATTTTCTGATGTAATATTGATGTGAACATTTGTTTGGAAATGCACTTTTTCATTTGGATCACAGTTACCGAAGTTGCGTGATTATTATTTAAGGTAGACTTCATTTTAGGAAGTTTGTTCATATTGCAAACAAAATGTTTTTATTTATTGTTCACAAAATCGTAAATTAATTTTTTTGTTGTTTTTTATCTCAAGATAATTCTTTCCACTGTAGTAGCCGTAGGGATATTCCAGCAGATTTCCACCTTTGTTGTTCCAGTCTCTCACCACAGTCGTTAACCGTTTCTGCTGCTAAATAATTAAAAACAACTATTGAATAAGTGGTACAAATTTTTTGTTACTTTACAAAGCTTGTCCCCAAAGCAATCTTAGACCAAGCACAACACAGCACACTGTTTAGCAGATTGGCAGCTAAAAGATTTTATCTATTGATAAGGGGCAAGTTTTTTGTAATGGATCCTTGTTTTGCGTAAAATAAACTACATATGTTATTGACAGTTTTTTCCTAACTTTGTGTCACCTTGTGCCAGAGTTGCAAGTCGGACCGGGCTTTTCGGGCNACCTCATTGTCTACTATTGTTCATTGTGTTTGTTGTCTTTATCTTTTTTCTTTCTCATCCTTTGTTGCAAGGCTTTCGTGGATAGGCCTGTCAATCAAAATTTCGGGCCTAAACGGGCTTCTCAAAAACGTTTCGGGTTCGGGCCGGGCTTCGGGCTTATACTTTCGGGTTCGGGCCGGGTTCGGGCTCAGATTTCGGGCCCGCTTGCAACTCTGCCTTGTGCACCAAAATACCTTACAGAATGACTTATAAATGTGCTTTATTTTTTACTTTTGTCAGATGCAATACAAACCCTGCCGTTTTCAATTTGTGGATGCTTTGTGTACAATGTAGGAGCCTGTAAGTAAACAAAAATCCCAGTGAACAATTTTCACACACTTGAAGTCTAATTTATACACTTACTGCGTATTTATTAAAATAAGCCCAAGTCAAATCATGTTTCACGTTTACAATTTGCATGAAACTAAGTTTCGAGGTGATCGCAAAGAGAAGGCCTTTTTGGGATTCTGGATTTTCTCCTTCTTCAATTCCTTGTGTGTTTATAAGAAATACTGCAACCTTTGCAACGAAGTAAATTATTCCGTTTTCCACAACTTTTTTAAACGAGAAACCTCGTGACAAGTCTTAAAAATATTTCGTTTTTCCTGGTAAATTAATATCAAATGGACTTTGTGACCGAAAGAATTAGGATAATGAAAAGTCAATCATCGTCATACTAACTCTATTTCGTCTTTTTTGTTTTGAGCTTTAATGCGTGTGGTGAATGTTATTTCTATGTTGTGTTCCGGTTTACCTTGTCCCGTTTTTCCTTTCCGTTACGTCCCGTTACTTCCTTCCGGTCATTAGTGTTTTGTCTCGTTAGCGGTAGGATGTCTAGTTTTTTTGCGTTTGGGCTTATTCGTTTTCTACTTTTTCTGAGTCATTTATTGTTTGTGTTGCAGATACGTTGCTGTATTTTTACTTTAATAAAGCCAGAGTTAAATTAACTCCTCAATGGTCATCTCAATGTGCATACAAATGTCTTTGAAATAAAAACATGAGTTCACCGATATTTATGTTTACGAAGGGAGCAAACACACTACCTTGCCCTCACATCAAAATATTAAAACATGCGTTTAAACTTTAAAAGGTAAATAATAACGGCAGAAACCTTCTTGTTTCCACATAACAATGGTTAAGTGGTCATGTATATTCCCTTAGGTTCCGATTTGACTTGATTCGTTGGCTTAAAAACTTGCTGAAACTTCTCTCGGCTGTTGTTGCCCTAACAAAAACAGTTAAATCATTTTATAGCGTTACACACAGTAGCAGACAAAAGAAATTTGCGTATAGCAAAACACAATGAAAAATGCCCTTTTATAAAAATAGGGGGGGGGGACTCGCTAAAAGAATTCGTAGCTCAACACCGCTCAAAACTATCAAGGAACTGGAAGTAACTACGCAAACTGCATAGTACTAGAATGCGAGAATAGACATTCATATGCTCACATGTACAGAACGATACCGTATGAAACAATAAAATGCGTTTAGTAAAAAAGAATTTTCTGATCTTTTTGGCCCAGAAACCGCATAAATGGCGAAATGGCGGAATATCCTCTAATTCCGGTTTGTCGATTATTTGTTTGAAAGATTTGCACAAGAAATTCAAGTTGTCGTCAGTTATTCGCTGCACGTAGTCTGACATACTTCTGTCTGCTAATTACAAAAAATGATGATAAAAGTCATAAAAGATTTACTTTTACGAATTAAACAATTGTAAGTCCGGTCATAAAAGAAACGCAACAATGAAAACGTGGGGGAATAACTTCCAAGCATTTTCTTTTTCAACATGAACTACAAACACAAACTTATTCAGTCTGCAATTTATTAGCTTTAAAAGTGTAGGAAAAGTAAAATTAAAAGTTTAAACAAAATAAATATTTTTCTTCAGAAGTTGTGGATCGCCATCTTTGCTTTGCTAAAACCATACGGGTTAACGCCAATTTGACCGCATATAAATTTTTATACCGCGACACCACTCTCTCTTCGTCTTCGCACACTTAACCTAATACTTGTTTGCAGTTTTAATAATGGTGTCGAAGACAACGTAGGCTCCCTCATAACAGATCTGAAGTCGACGAATTATAGCATGGTTAAAGATCGTAAAAAAGCAAAGAAAATGCTTATTTTAGAGCATCAATTTTAGACGTTTTTTTAGTAGCCACATATCTATTTATAAACAAACATAGCTAAATGTTAAAAGCAGCCAATAGTATCAATAGTCGATTATTTACACGAAAATTGTCACCTCTTCATAGGTAATAACAACAAAAATTGTTGAAAAAGTATTTTGGCTTAGTGGTATGTTTATGGGGCAGATACTTTATCAAGTTAGACATGGAATAAAACGTTAAATGGACTAACAATTGGTTTGAGGCTCAAATTTTAAGCCAAAAGCGCCAAAGTTTTAAACGTTTTTGAAAATAGCTTAGTCATAGCCCACCAAACCTAATTCCGACAAACTATCGTCACTGAGCTTAGTGCCTTCTCGTTTTAAAGCCTTGTACCTAATGTTATTTCACAATATTTACTAATTGGACATCCTGATTTAAGCAAAGCAGATCTTGTGTTGTTCCTCAGTGCCGTTCCAGTTTACTACCATTTTGACTTGTACAGTATATTGTGCTAACTGCATATTGTTTGGCTTTAGCCTCCACTTTGCTTTGATCTGCTTAACACGACAAAGCACAATTTTCGGTCAGATTGCAGTAAACAAAGCAAAACAATATACGAAAACTTGTGTTTTTGTTTGTCATGTAACTGTAGTAGATTTGTTTTTTGTAAAATGTTTCCTTTTTTAATGTTCATACTTATTCTTGTAACTACAATTGTCTCCTTACGTAAAAGCCTTCTTAGAAGATATAAAACACATGTTCTATCCATCCAAATTTGCCGTATGGAAAGAAATTCAACACAATATTTGATGAAATAACCAGATAGTTTTGGAACAACAGTACGTGACTGAGGGTGTCATTTCCAAACCAAGAGATTTACGCCCAGCGTTTATTGTTTGTTTGTTTGTTGATAGGTAATCATTGTTTAGTCACGCGATCAAACTTACTATTCCTGCTGTGAGGCAATTTTATCATTAAAGCTTTAAATTGTTAAACGGGTCAGTAACAAAAACGTCATTTAAGCTTGAACATTAAACTTGAAAAAAAGAAAAGAAATTTTTTCAGACCAAATTTAAAACTCTCTACAATGTTATACATTCACATGCGTCAATTTTCAACTTTCGACTTGTTTTTCGTTTTGTCAGAATGGTAAGGTAAAAATGCAGTTGCCTGAAGAGCTCTATCAATATTATGCCTGGCAGCAACATTTTATGTATGAAATAGATTATTTGACGGCGGCCACCTTACTAGATGTTTCAGGTCAATTTGCGCAGGTATTATACAAAAAATCATGCGCGATATTTTTGTGAGTTGTTTGAGCTGCAATGCAATTATTCTAATTTTGGATTTGGGGATGTAAAATGCAAAAAACACACACAAATACTTCAGGATTACTGATAAGTATTTTTGTCGAAAGAAGAGCCAACTTAATTGGAGTAATGAACTCTACGAAAAAGATGGTTGCCCCGTTGGCTTTTGTTAATTTTCATCTTTGTCTTCTGTGTTTTCATCTTCACTTATATCTAGTTCAGGTGCTTCGCTGTTTTGTGCCGACTGATTTGCTGTTGTTGCAGCGCCAGCAATGCCGCTACCTACTACTCCACCTGCTGCTCCCAAACTAACAGCACTTCCAGCGATGACGGCAGACGTGGTAAATGCAGACGCTGTAGCAACTGCAACAATGGCAGGTATGGCTACCAAAGACGCAGCACATGCCGTACCGATTACAGCGCCAGCAATACAAGCAGCAATCAGTTTGTTCTTGTTGCGTCTTTTCGTTTCATTCACATATTGTTCGGAAAGTCGCACTTGAAAGTCTTGTATAACGACTTTAAATGAGGCTTTACTCTTTATTTTTTCTGCAAGTTCTTCTTTGTAGTCCGAACCCTTTTTGTTATACGACTCTATCACTTTCCTGTTAAGAAAATTTCCTGCCTGTAAAATAACGAGAGTTACTGGCGTCTAGCCTCTAAGTAAAGGTGTTTTGTTTTGTTAAAGTGTATTAAGTACATCTGCTCTTAAACAATCAGAAAAACCTATATTGATTAAAAGAGTGTGCTCATCCCTGGCTTTAAACAAAACTAAAAAAACCTTTTTTAGGTCATTTGTCCATTCCATGACAACTTTTTGGTTTGTATTGACACCGACGATTATCTGTAAAACACAGAGAGAGCATAGGAAAAATAGAGAAGCGTATCAGTTGAAAATATAAATAAGCACCCTGAAACAGCAATAAAAATAGTATGTCGTAAATGTTTTTGTTGGCTATCGCAAATGCAAGCTATCAGCGTCGTGTTTAAAGTGTAACATATATATAACACGCATTTGCACACCACCAAAGAAATAAAACATTCAGAAATATTACAATAGTATACTTTCCTAATACCAAAAACATATCACCTCGAGCTCTTCATCAATTTTGTTATATAATAATTCCAAATATTTGTAGATGTTTCCCAAGCCATTTTCAGACAACAGTTTTCTTGCAGCTTCCATTGCATTTTCGTGCCTTATCTTGAAGGCGTTTCCAGTTCTTTCCCGAAACTATAAGAATCGAAATCAATAAATTGCCATTTGATTCTACATGTAGCTAATTGATACATACTACATCAGGGCTCTTCAACCGGGGTTCCGCGGAACCCTAGGGTTCCGTACAACTCTTACAGGGGTTCCGCGGTACCCTAGGGTTCCGTACAACTCTTACAGGGTTCCGTGAACTTTAAGGCTCGCCCAGCGGTTTCGTGTAGCAATTCAAGCATGAAAGATTCGTAATATCATTGTTGCAAACAGCAATGCTCGCCTGTACAATCTAGTTAACCTTGGTTACACCATTGATCAATTGTGACGTAATAAACACAGCCTTGATCCACTCCAAATTGCGAGATAAATGTAGAAAGTACTGATGCAAGTAACATGGCAATGTGTTTCTGAGAATCATTTTATTAAAGTTAACTTTTATTATGTGCTTGGGGCGTGTTAAGCAAAAATGCATCTTTTTTTCTTTGATGTAGCCTACTTGTATTTCATTGATTAAAATTATTTTATGGGGGTTCCGCAAAGTTTGACAAAACACCTTGAGGTTCCGTGCCACTGAAAAGGTTGAAGAGCACTGTACTACATCCTATTTATTGGTTTGCCGCATGTACCATTTGTCACAATTAGAATAGACCAGTAGTTCCTAATTTTTTTAAAACTTTTTGTCATAAGGGTCTCTTTGCCAATTTTGTCAAGCCTTTGCGGTCCAAGCTAAATATATTTAAGAAACTTAAATGCACCCAAGCGAAACAATGTTAATTTGTACCTTGCGAAGGTACTCTCACAAAATCATGAAAGTTAAAATTAGCTTAGCCGTATTAGATTACTTTTTGTGCAAATATTTCCAGGGCAATTTATGACGTAATAATATGGCAGGTGCCAAACATTTTCTGAGCCCTATTTCCCCAAAAAATATGCCTGATTCTTTAAATGTGCAACTACAAACACGCATTCAGAAAAGAGGCCCTATAGTAACTAGAGATGAACAGAATATTCGATTTGCGGTATTTATTCGGCCGAATCGGCCATCTTTGCAAAGATTCGCTTTCTGCAGAATAATTTGTTGCGATTCGGCCGAAACCTATTCTTTTACGAACACAAATTTAAACCGTTAAACATGTCGATATAACTTAATTAGGTACCACACCATCTTTCAATCTACACCTTAACTAAAATTGCGTCAATTATTATTATTTATTTAAAAAAAATGTTTTTCCCACTGTAGACAAAAAAATCCGTAATTCGTTGGCAGGTTGGCAATCATGCATAGGGCAAGGTTACACCACACATAACTAAAATAAGGACGAAACACAACTATTCTGCACTAATTGCCGTCGAATATTTGGTTTCGGCCGGGTAAAACTTAGCCGACTAGGTACAGCACTTCTCGTAACAGAAGATTATTTCGAGCTTTTGTAAACATGTTACTTACATCTTTCATATTTGTTTTGTAAAGTTCGAAGCAAGTTTGTACGTGTTTTATCATCACAGAGTCGTAAAAAATCTGAAAATCCAAATCCAAACTGTAGTACATGGTTAATGTTTACAAATCCAACAATACTAACTTTTTTAGTTTAATTATTAATACTCAAAACGCTCTTATTATGGTTTTACGGGGGGGGGGGGGGGGGGGGGGGGGGGGGGGGGGGGGGGGATACAATTCGCAAAAGGTAAACAAAAAATCATAAAGATAAATTATTTAAATTTGTTAGCACAAAAAGTTTTCACCATTAGGCTTTTACATGGACTTTTTAAGACTTGTGACACGTTGAGTCAAAAATGCATAGTTGGAAATACGTTAGTGTACTATAATGTATTTTCAGTTTAAACCTCAAATGAAGCTTCGGGCGGATCTAATTTCTTTTCCTTCATTGTCCTTTGCAACCTCTTTGACATTGCCAACAAATCTGCTCCGTTAGGTGCTTTGTTGTACGCTCGTTGTACATGTTCTTTTATAAACAGTATTTGATGTAGAGTTGTCATTTCTTGCCACGTATCTCGATCTATATCTACATTCAAGTGGGTGTCGTTGGCGAAAAATAAAATAAAAAGCAATGTGTAAGGCAAAACGTTTCAGGACATTCAAGTTCACAAATACCAAATAATTTTTCCCCAAACTATGCTTACCGCTGATTAACTTGCTATTAGTTCTTGCTACTCTGTTTCCCGGAGGTGGCATAAGAAAGCAATCAAACGTCGAATAAACTCGATCCAAGCACAGAACTTGTCGGACTAAGTCTGGATCTTGTTTCCTATCCTAAGACAAAAAGTGTGTAATAGTATTACATTGCTATACGTTGAATGAACTAACCCTCGCATAGCTTACAAGTAGCTGATTTTAAATTTTGTGGTTTAGTTTCTATCGTAACAGAAAATAAAAATTTAGAAATAAAAAGCAAATAAATGACCAAGCATAAAAGTATCATATGTCCAATTTTTACGATTTTGGTTTGTTTGTCAGTTAGGAACTTAAATTTAATTTCATGAAATTATCTTTGAAGCTAGTATGCCAAAAATGTATGCAAAGATTTTGGGGGGGGGGGGGGGGGGGGGGGGGGGGGGGGGGGGGGGGGGGGGGGGGGGGGGGGGGGGGGGGGGGGGGGGGGGTACCTCCAAGTATTTTTTTCCACCCTCGTAACCATCAGGAAATTGGTCAGGATTCTCCCAATCTCTCACCACAGTCATTAACAACTTTTTCTTTTAAGACATGAATAAAATGTTGTACTGATTAAAGTCGCAATTCTTCACTTACTGTAGTTTCTAGGCTAAACTGCTGTTCAGCATTTTGAATCAAGTTGAAACCAACCGAAGAGTTGCAATAAAGTTTTTACGTTACTTTTGAAATAAAAACAAAAACATATAGCATATAACTTCACCATTCGTTTCCAAACGATCAGACCGTTATGAAAAAGCAACGTAAATGTTTGATATACATTGCTATAGCACAGGTGTGGGCAACCTACGGTCCGAGCACGTTTTGACCGGCCAGCGCCCTCATTAAAACATTCATATTTTTAATAAGGTGGGTGGAAATTATGCGTTGAGTGTCATAGCGCTTTTGAAGTTTACTGTGTTAGTGGGCATGATTGTCAGCATCTTAAGCAAACCTGTTCGAACCGCTTAATACTGTACAGGTTCTCAACACACTAGTAAAAGTTAAGTTTGCCTACACTTCTGTTGTTGCATAACCAAAGTTGTGGCCCGCCCCCGCAAAATACTAACTTTTTGCCCTTGTTGCTCACCTATGCCACAACACATAGCTTACCTTGTCATGTGCAGTTGTCAATAATTTAGTGTACCAGGTGAGAGCCTGAAAACGTTAAATTTAATACAATCAAGATAAAAAGGCATGTATAACAATATACATACAGCCAAATTATCAAAGTGATTCCATCCAAAATCTGGCTTTACGTTAAAGATCTGCATAAAGCAAAAAGTTGAGCTGATTGAGAATATTTCAGCTTCTTTGCAATCTATTTTGTCGCCAGCATTGATGCCTTGTGTGTCCATCAGGAAAACAGCAACCTTAAAAAATCTTAGGTAGGTAATTCCTGATCAATGGCAACTAAAACATGGAGCGCTTAAGTATTTTAAACATTGTCTTTGTAGAAAACTTTCTCCATTTTCGTACAGGCTCAATCTGGTTTTGCGGACGGATACATGTTTAACACATAAAGAAATTTGTTTATTTTTATGTTTTACGGTTGTATCTAGAGATGTACATAATATTCGGTTTGCCGAATATATTCGGCCGAATCGGCCATTTTTGCAAAGATTCGGTTTCGGCCGAATAATTTGTCGCAATTCGGCAGANCGCGATTCGGCCGAAACCGAATCTTTCACGAACACACATTAAAAGCGTTAAACGTGTTTTTTTTCTGCTTAATAAGGTACCATACAATCTTTACCATAGCGTAGCGAAAACTATACCATAGCGTAGCGAAAACTATACCATAGCGAAAATCGCGTTTACTTTTCTATTTTTTAAAACATTATCGTTTTTCCTACTGTAGACAAAAAATCGGTAATTTATGGCAGGGGGGGGGGGGTTAAACCCCAAAGAACAGAAATGAAGACGAAACACAACCATTCTTCACTAATTGCCTAGTAGATAAACATTTTGTCATGTAAAACGCGTAGGCATACGACTTTCCGTGACGGAAATTTAGCCGATTCTGTACATCACTAGTTGTATCACAATTTTTGTCTTCATAACGCAAAGCAAATTTTGAAATTTAGTTCTGTACAACACCTAGCATCCGTACGATAAAATGCAAAGTATGAAATGTCTGCGGTGTATATGCTATGAGTTTACTCGATCGATGAAAACAAAATTCGCGATTAATATCTATTGTTTTCGAGAGGTATACATATACTTCACCTAAAAATGACATCTTCAGCATTTAAACAACAAGCAATGCTGTTGAGAAGTAAACAATGAAAACGGAAAAGTTAAATAAGGTAGGAAAGCTATGAGAACAACCGACAGTTTAACTTTTGTTTTCCAGTTAAAACACATTGCATCGATAAAGTGCAAAACTCCAAGATCCGCTCAGTCGCATGATGGCACTGAAGAGTTGCTTTTGCATTGTTTTTCTCCTGTTGATATTATTTTTACATTGTACAGTGGCCTGTCAAAGGTGAAAACTTCTTTTTTGCATAATATAAAAGTTCATAATAATTACAGATAGCGGTCAACAGCCGCAGAGCTACCCACCCAGGTCAAGTATGACACCATATTTAGAACTTGCTTAAATGCCAATATGTCTTTCGTATTTTTAAGCCGTTTTTACTGAATACTTAAGATACAGTTGCCATTAATGAAAAAAAAAACCTTCAAACTCGCGCATGGGGGGGGGGGGGGGGGGGGGGGGGGGGGGGGGGGGGGGGGGGGGGGGGGGGGGGGGGGGGGGGGGGGGGGGGGGGGGGGGGGGGGGGGGGGACTTTAAACATGTAGTTCTGCGCAATATCTGCTAAAAAGGCAATTTTGAAAAACACGACAGAACAGTCGTCACCAGTCGCGATCCCTTTCGTGTTTTAGAATTTTCCAGCACATAAATATTAGTTCAATGCAACATACAAAGTGAAAAAAAAGAAAGCTAAATGTTTGTGATTTAAAAAAGTTAAATATTTGCGAAAACCAATGGCTAAATTTGCCAAACGGCACTAATAATATTCGATCGATGGCCTCGTTTTGTACTGCTGTGCCTATATTTTGTTATTTACTGGTGTGTCTATTTTTCGTTATTTACTGGTGTGTCTATTTTTCGTTTTTTACTGCTGTGTCTATTTTTTTTTGGGGGGGGGGGGGGGGGGGGGGGGGGGGGAAAACATGGCTAAATTTGCCAAACGTCACTATTAATATTCGAGCGATAGCCTCGTTTTTTATTGCTGGGTCTATTTTTTGTTGGCGTTCTTACATCAACCTCCGCCCTTATACGTGGATTCATCAGCGCCTTGCCTGCGATCTGTATTTGCAGTCACTAAAGACAGATAGGGTTTTTTGATTTCTGTGTCAAAACACTAGTAAGCTTAAATTGTGTAAAAAAACGAATCTCCTTTCCCAAAGTGAAAGTTTATTCTAGTGAATATTAAAAATATGGAATTTTTCAAAAAGGGGGTCGCAGCTTGGTTGCTAAAATGGGTCGCGGAGTGAAAATGGCTAAAAGCCACTGGTCTAAACGTTTGTAAGAGTGCATACCTTATTGTTATCGGTATATTTGTACAAGGGTTTAGTGGTCATGTATATTCCTTCCGTTTCCGATTCGAATTGTCGCGTGGATTGAAATACTGAAGGCAACTCCTGTCTACAACTTTCACCCTAAAAATTAAATAAAGCCTTTTCCGTAATCTATTTAAGTTACCCGAGGTTTTTAAATTAAAGAAGCATGAGATTTGACACGATGTGCGTTAATCGAAAATTAAAGAAGCATGAGATTTGACACGATGTGCGTTAATCGAACCATGTCGTTTTCACATTTTTTGCGGAATTATTGCATGTGATGAGAATAGCTTCTAACAAAATTTTACTTTCAAAAACAAGAAAAACAAACTCTTAAATAAGGTTCGTTATAACGCAATTGTAATTACCTCACTTTTCGGTTGATTGGCCAAAAGATGATGAAAAACGTTGAGAAGATATGATTTTCCTGATCTTGTTGGTCCGAAAATTGAATATATGGCAATAGGGACATTAAGTAACTCTGGTTTGCCAATAATTCTTTCAAAGAGGTGGTATTGAAAGTTAAGCTTACTGTCAGTTAACTCACACACAAGGTCCGACATGGTCTTACATAAAGCGATTCTAACCCAGAACAAAGGTAAATTGGCATTAATCATTGATTTACAGGCTAAAGATAAAACTATCTTTTTGAAAGAAAAATTTACTGTAAAATCGTTAACTTTGAAAAACATAGCTTCGTTTAATAATATTTATAATTAAGTGGTCGTCACCACAGGAGTTTGCATAGTGGGAAAAGCCTTAGTGCAACAAAATTGCTGTTTTTACCCAACCACAAGCAACAAGTAAAATTATTAGTGGTGTCAAAATAAAACAACGGAACTAGTAAAAATATTGATGCGTTGTTCTGTTTTACACAAACATTTAAATTTTTCATTCACAAAGCCGTTTGGTTTGCAAAAAAATTCAACCTGCCGAACTAATTTTCTGTTCCTCTGCTGGTACCATTTACCATTCGACTGTACTAAAGGTACAATGTGCTGACGGAACATGAAGCACTTTTGTGTTGCTTCGGGTAGATAAATATGAGAAGCAAATACATTTGTGCTTAAATTAATTATTAATTGTGGCGATCGGTGGCGACGATGGTTGTTTGATTTCTGTCACCAAAATTGTACGATTTTGCATTGTCATCGTTTCTCAGCTCAAGATTCCAATAAAATAGAAAGAGAGTCGATGCTATGTTTTACTTACACTTCCGAAAATTCTGTCTACAGACACTAAGCTTAGTGCTTTCTTGTTTTAGAACCCTTTGCTTTGAGTACCGATTGTTCTATTTGCTGTTAAAAGGTTTTGTCTTCTTGCAGGATGACACGGCAAAACACAATTTTCAGTTTTCGTACTGTCGCCTGATTGCAGTAAAATTAAATAAATTACTAAATCTTGTTTGTCATACAACTGTAATAGATTTGTTTTTTGTAAAATACTTCCTGTTTTGATGTTTATGCTCATGCTTGTAACTAAACTACTTAATTTATTCTCCTTACTAAAAGACTTCTTAGAAGATAAAAAAAACATGTTCTATACTTGAAAAGAAATTGGACACAATTTTTGATGAAATAATCCGACATTGGAACAACAGTACGTGAATGAAAGTGGCATTTCCAAGCCAAGAGTTTTACGCCCAGCGTTTATTGTTTGTTTGTCAATAGGTAATCATTGTTTAGCGACGCGATCAACCTTACCATTCCTGCTGTGAGGCAATTTGATCAATAAAGCTGTAAATTGTTAAACAGGGCAGTAATAAAAAGTCGTTTAAGCTTGAACATTGAACTTGAAAAAAGATCAAAATTGTTACGTATGTTACCGTTATAACATTTGCTTCATGAAAGTAGGTCACTACATATGTTTAGTAGTTCTAAAACATTGACTTGCCGTTAAAACAATGAAAAGTAGATGATAGTAACGCTTTAACCATCATTACACCAACATCATAGGTTGTTATCAGTGGCGGCTCGTGCCTAAAATTTCAGGGGGTG
>QLIY01002437.1:0-19301 GCA_003260075.1 Phallusia mammillata | reverse complement strand
AAATGTATTTTAGAGTAACATATTTATTATAAACTGATTTTGCAGTGCGAAAAAGTTCACTTCTAATATTGAGGAAAGCAATAAATTAGTTTAAAGTGAAATCCGATTTTTGTTAAGCGCCTAACTAAATGATAAAAAACTTGCGGCTTTAAGAAGGTATGCGGCCTTTTATGACAAAAAGTGCGCCCCCCTGCGGCATAATGTTAACATTTCTGAACATACGAAAAATAACTAAATGGAGTATTGTTTTCAGTTCAAGAACGAAGAGGGTAATGTGGACAGATTTTCTGGGACGCTTGGGTCATCTGATTACACGATGACAGCAACAAATCTTACTATTGTGTTTGTTAGCGATGAGAGCGAGTCGAGCACCGGATTTAATGCGACAGTAGATGAGGCAAATCTGCTTTCAGGCACAAAATTTCGAGATGCAAATGACAAAATACACTGGGTTGTCCCACGGGCTATTTTGACACCTAGTTCATATTTTTGCTGTGACATTTTATGTGATAGAAATACGGGGTAAACCTAATGCAGTAAATTATTGTCACAATATACAGGCAATGAATGTTTTAAATTAACAAATTAATTTTAATGTGCAGAAGTAAATTTAATCCACAGTATAGTGCTCGAACTTCGATATGTTGGTTGAAAAATACTTTATTTATACAGACGAAACACAACCATCAGTTGAATGTAAGACTGAAAATTTGATCATCAGGTAAGTTAATATTTTCTTTTCAAATATTTTGTGAAAATTATTGATAATTGTTGAAAGTCTGTAATGACCAGAAAATTATTGAAAGAACTATAATATTTTAAGTATTTTGTAGCGCTCCTAGTTTTTGTCATAGGCTTGCAACGCCTTGTAGTTG
Source organism: Phallusia mammillata (assembly GCA_003260075.1). Taxonomy (NCBI): domain Eukaryota; kingdom Metazoa; phylum Chordata; class Ascidiacea; order Phlebobranchia; family Ascidiidae; genus Phallusia; species Phallusia mammillata. The sequence goes on along the minus strand of QLIY01002437.1, from coordinate 18,426 downwards.
TATTTATTGAGACATCTTTTACCTATCAGTTTACAATGGGGCTTCTAATAGGATGCCGCGATAAAAACAGCAACATAGTATTATCGCTGGGAAAATAAATCAAAAGAACAGGTTTCCTAGACTTTTTTAATGTACAAAAACGTAACAGTCTAATATTCGCAGGGTAACAACTTATCAACAGAACACATTAGATTACGAACTCGGCGACACGCTTTACATCTCATTGGACAGGGAAACCTCCCTTTCTCAGCTCAATGACAACTGCAAGGTCACGGGGTCAAACCCGGTATTTGCGTTTGACATTGGTCAATGCGAAGGTGTTTTTAAGGTACAATTGGATTTTTGTTCCAAAAACATAGATAATTAAAAAAAAAACAATGGCTATTAGAACCAATTAACATTGCATAGTTAATGATAATGATAAGTGTGATAATCATTTGACTGCTGCATAATGAAAAGCTGCCAGTTTCGAAATACGATGTAATTCTCGTGCTTTTTTACAGAATGAGAACGATACGGTGTCGGTGTCTTTCCTGATCTGGAGATACCTAGCTCCATTCCCTGCTGTGATACAACGCGACGTTCAAAACAAGCTCAATGTGACTTGTCTATTTGAAGCGGATCTACTGATCTCGTCATCCAAAATTCATACACAATTTGGGTAAAGAGACGTAAAACAAACAATTGTACAACAGCTATTGATTGGCACACACACACATATGCAAGACTCACAGTAGTGGTCATAACACGTAAAGTCTTTTGTTGACATCACTTTGAAACAAACTTACACAAGGAAAAAAGAAATGTTGCACATGTCACAATACATCCAACCAACGACACCATACTTAGCATACAGCAGGGCTATTCAAACTTTCTTGCTCTGCGACCCCATTTTGAAACAGAAATTGCTACGCGACCCTTTGATGGGTTTCGCCCAGGCGTGCGCAACCTTTTTGCTATGACGGCCGCATCACAGATCTTAATTTCACCAGCGGCCGCTTGTAGCCAGCTTGCTTGTGTTTTAAAATTACTGATGAAAAGAAATATTTTTATATGATATATAATGGCGCCTAGAAAGCCTGAATTAATTTTAACTTTGAAAATCAAAAGCAGTTTGAAAATCAAAAGTATTTGGCAAAGGAATGTTTGTAAACAATAAATGTACGCACGTATACCATTTATTGTGACTGACATGATAACGCAAACTGTTTCGCGACCCCAAAAATTTATGTCCCACAGTTTGAGAAGCCCTGGCATACAGCAGATAACACACAATAGAACACTTCATTGTGCCTATTGCACAAGACACCTGGCACGCATGACACATTTGACATCAAATACGGTAAAATTATACCACCCCTGCCACATGTCACAAGACATGCCAACAGCACCTGTCGCTATGTATGACACCCATTACAGTTTGTCTGTTCTTACCTTTGTCGGAACTTAAAATCTTTACAAGATTGCTTAATTCTTCTCAGACAATGCCAAAATTTTGTGTGGAGTATATTTGCACGTCTGTAAAGGCATGAGTTTCAGTGACTTTCGTTACTTAGATTAAAAAACCCTCGCCCCCCCCCCGTATGACACCCATTACAGTTTGTCTGTTCTTACCTTTGTCGGAACTTACTAGTTAGTTTAGTTAGTTTAGTTAGTTTAGGTCAAGGTTAGCCCCCCCCCCAGACAATGCCAAAATTTTGTGTGGAGTATATTTGCACGTCTGTAAAGGAGTTTCAGTGACTTTCGTTACTTAGATTAAAAAACCCTCGTGCATCCGAGGGCGTTAAAACAGTGCGGTGTATGCCATTCCCTTTCCGTTTTTATTAATCACAATCATTTAACGTATTTCAGATCTACCAAAATTTTTGCGAAGAAAACAGGAACTTTGGATGTCGCCCTAAATCTATTTAGCAACGAATATTTTACCCAAAGCTTGCCCGGAGAAGTAACTGTGCCCAACTACATTTTTGCTAAACTTAAACTTGATGAGATTTCCGCAAGCAATGATGACTTTATTGTCCAGGTGAATTGAAAATAAAATGCTTTTTGTGCAAGAAAACATTGCATTTACTAGTTTAGTTTTTAATAGTTCTGGCATCGTTGCTCTGGTTTGTTAATTGAACTCTTAAAGTGGAATACCTTTCTTACAGCTGGAAACCTGTTGGGCGACACGCAGTGGAAACTCCAATAGTTTGCCGAATTACCAAATTGTACAAAGCGGGTAAGATCTGCTTGAATTACCTCAACATTTTTTTCTGGTTTGGGAGGTTATTTCTTTAATGAATAATTTTCCACCCGTGTTTCATTCATTGGAATCGAAATTTTTAGATGCGTAGCGCCACACAGTGGAGGGGAGGCTGCCGCCCCCCCCCCAACCTGTTGGGCGACACGCAGTGGAAACTCCAATAGTTTGCCGAATTACCAAATTGTACAAAGCGGGTAAGATCTGCTTGAATTACCTCAACATTTTTTTCTGGTTTGGGAGGTTATTTCTTTAATGAATAATTTTCCACCCGTGTTTCATTCATTGGAATCGAAATTTTTAGATGCGTAGCGCCACACAGTGGAGGGGAAGCTGCCGACGCGACCCCCCCCCCCAATGATGACTTTATTGTCCAGGTGAATTGAAAACAAAATGCTTTTATTGCAAGAAAACATTGCATTTACTAGTTTAGTTTTTAATAGTTATGGCATCGTTGCTCTGATTTGTACCCCCCCCCCATGCGCAATTACCAATCCAACTTTGCAACTTTCAAGCTGATGAGCTTTCTGTGGACAAATTTTTCTGACGCAGAACANGAGAACAATCATGTAAATATATGTGTGCCGGGATGGGCTTAATTCTGTATGACGCCTTTGATAAAACAGGTGTACAATAAAATATCAATATTTGTATTCTTTTTGCAGTCTTGTTCTGGTAAGAAACGGCGATCTGTTGAAAACAATGGTCGCAATCAATGGCTTTCTGCAGGGCCAGTGCACATTGTTCAACGTACTGGTTACGTGCTTGGTAAGGAAATGAGGAAAATTCAATTAATATCTATTCTAGATAATATTGCTGATACATGTGTTTTTCGTAGCAAATTTGTAGTTCTATCAAGCAAGTGACACATATTGGGTTCTTATTCTGCTCACCTTTCAAGCAAAATACACATTCAAAAACATCACAATATGTTCACTGGTTTATTTTTCTGGACACAAATGAGCACACCAACACAGTTGTTACATCACAGCACTGAGAGAATGGAAACTGGTCTGGATCACATATTCATCCAACGGCGACCAAAAATGGCTGACTGAGTTTGACTTTTGACCTGTTCAAGGCATATTCAGCAATGTTGTTGCCGGCCTGTAAAAACATCAGAGCTAGTGAGGATGTTTTATACTGTACAACTATATTTTAATCACAGCAAATGATAATCCAGAAAATATCAGGGATTGGGAACTTACTGAAAAATAAACTTTGAACAAGCTTTGGTTTTGCTAAAAAAACAATTATACTTACTTGCATCACGGGCTAATCTTTACCACTTACAGTCTTTGCAAGTAGATCCACATTTGAAAGGACAATTAGAAATGTCAATGTTTATTAACTTTATTGTTTTGTTTTATGAATATTGTACATTTATACAGGAAATTTTTAAATGAAAACAAGACCACAAAATAAATCCTAAAAACATACACAATATATAAGTACAAGATAATAAAATGACTTACTTCTCATTTTCTCCTCATTACTATCGTCAATTAACTGTTGATCCTTTAGAAACAGAAGCGGCTTTTCAATGTCAAACTGTGAAATATCTGCTTTGGACACTTTGTATGCAACGCAGCCAACGCTAGCCTATGGTGATATCTAAGCCCAACTTGGCCTCGTTTGGTAATTCACGCCATCCAAACCCTATCCCGCAGTTTTGCGCAATATATGTGACTGTGACGTAATCCAATTTCATTCCCCTCGCTTGCGCCAGCCAATCACGTTGTTGACTGCGGAATGCGCGATTTTGAAAAGAGAGAAAGGTTCTCTCGTTTCGCCGCGAAAAAGGGGGGGGGGGGGGGGGGGGGGGGGGGGGGGGGGGGGGGGGGGGGGGGGGGGGGGGGGGGGGGGGGGGGGGGGGGGGGGGGGGGTGGAATTTCGCTCGCCGCCTCCCGCCGGGGAGAAAAAATGAGCGAAGTTTTTTTAGATTGTAAGAAATGAATCGTGATTTGGAAAGATTCGGTTTGTCCGAAGTCGTTAGTTCAAAGCGGACGTTTTCTAGGCAGTTGTTAATTTGCGCCAGTTATTGAACCATATAAGGTAGCTGGAATCCGTAATTTTCGACACGACTAGGTTAGATATCGTCAAAAAATCTCATATTTACGTGACATCATTCCAATTGAAAACTTCCAACTATATGCATCAATTTTGTTTGGAAAATAACATTGTGTAACAGTATATCAGGTTAACAAAATTTTAGAAAAACTCGACTGACATCACTGTTACAAAAAAAGGAATGGAACTTTAAATGCAGTTAGTATAAGTCCATTCCAGGGATACAGGCCTATGCGGTAAAAAGGCCACATGCGTCCTTTAACAGCAATATGTGCTGTAATCTTAATTATAAAACGATTCAGATCTTGACAGTGTACGCTGCAACAGCCAAAGAAAAAAGTGTAATTTTTACGATTTTTATTGACCTGTATATACTTTTAGGTGAAACTGAAATTAAAAAATATTGTCGATACGCACATGAACGTTCAACATTGTAAGGTATTTGCTTCGCCAACAAACTCTGACTGGCCTTTAGTCCAAAGTTGATTTTCACATTTTTCGATGCCTGTTGTTAGTGGATTTGGTTGGACTAAGCATTTTAAACACAAAACAAAGTTATACGAAGCAGAAATTTGTAAACTATTTACATGACGACTATTTATGTAGTAGACGACTACGAAGCTGACATGTGCGGCATACGAGGCAGGCAACGGTGCTTGTCATTCGACTTTCGGCGGATTCTCCACCGAGCCTGTGTAGCTCAGTTGGTAGAGCGTGAGAAAATACTCCTGTCGTGGATTCGAATTCCACAGCAGGCTAGATTTTTCTAGCCTACGGCTTGCCATATGGTGGTGAATGCTTGGTGGCCGGCTGATTCGGTATGGCGGCTTTAATCGGCCTGGCTTACTGTAATCTATTTACATGAATTAATTATTAAATTGTTTTTAATGCTCTTGTTATAGTTGCAAGTTATAACAAGTTAAAGTTGTTTTGGGGCTGGTTTCGTTCTGGTTGCAACTGGTTTTCCGCGTTTCGACTCTCATCGCCTTCTATTTGCTCTGTTGATTCTGCTGGGGGTCCATTAGGGTCGAAGTTCGCAATAGCAAATAGACCTGAAAATGTACTCATATTTTGGTGAAATTTTAAAATGAAGTTGAATAAGTTCGCAGACAATCATAAAATAATAGTTATAAAAATAATAAATAGATTTTGTAGTGGTCGATTTAACCTAAATCGATTTTCTTGATGTTGAAATTTGTTTAGATTCTGAAGACAAAAATATTTCAGTGCCATACCTGAATAAAAATCCATATATTTGTGTGATCATTTTGGATTACATTGTATTGATTCATGTTCACTATATATTTATTCATATTCACTAATTGAAAATTTCATATTCACACTTTCATATCATATTTGAAAAGAAATCATCATAATGGTGTTACATTGTTTTTCCAAAGATTTTTTTTAGTTACCTTTTTAGGTGGTGGTAGAATGCAACAGGAATTCTAAAAATCAAAGGGAAAATAAGCTATGACAAATTTAGGTCGTTTCGAGGGGTTTTTTGTAGATCAGTTAGTATTTAACTAAAGATGTAATAACTGACTCACAACAACAAGTGCTCCTACGTCATAACATGGTCTCGTGATAGTGGTTACATTAAGTGTAAAAGTAAATACTGAAGGCAACTTTTTTAAAGCAGCGTGCGTGGACATTAAAAAAACAAAAAACAATCGATATTTTTCTAAGACAGAAACGTATTCGCAGATTAAGCAATAAACCCATTAAAATTGAGTTTGAAATTTGGTGATCACTTTGTAACACATAACTTGATTTATTATGCATCGACGATATTAAACACCTATACGATTCGACGGATTTGACAACAAGCTCAAATAACCGCAACTTACTGTCAGTAACCAACCCGATTGGGCGGGACGACGGCCCAATGGCAGCTATCGGCCGGCACAATGCATTTCATAAGCAATGGTTAGCGGCAATGGGTTGAACAATTTTTTTTTTGCTTTTCCTTTTTCTAAAAATTTTTTTTTTTATTTCTTAGTATTTTTTTCCTTTTTTGCCGTTTTTCAAAATGTTTTTATTTGACTTTTTTTGCTTTTACATTTTTTAAAACGTTTTTATTTAATCTTTTTTTGCTTTTCCTTTTTTCAGACGGGAACCACCATGATAAAACGTTAAACATTTATACAAACAAACGATGTCAACACATGTTAAGTATAGTTAATGGTTAGGTATGCATCATGTAACGTGGACTAGAGAAAAGCAAAGTGTTTTTTTTTGTCCCAAAATTATCCCTAAGAATTGTTTTTTCACCCTAGAATGTATTATTTTATACAGGGGCGATTCAAATTTTCGTTTTTTTTAATGCAAAAAATATTACTGTCCATCATAGCAAAGTGTACCATTATGAAACATTATGAGGACCGATGTAGTAAACATTTTACAAAGATAAATTAACAAAATAAGAACAAATCATTTGCAAGTCAGTGTCAACTTGCTGTGAAAAAAATATTCAGTAGTAGTTTTGGAAGAAAGTGTTAAACCAAAACGAATAAGATGCGAATCATCTTGTTTCATGTATTTATTTATCAATTGCCGCAAAGCTTTGAAGAAGGTTAGTGTGAATAAAACGTTGCATACCGTTACTCATGAATGTCAATAAGATGCTACAAACCATGTTTGGACTTAAAAATAAATTTCAACATTGTTGCTTTTTTACTAGAAAACGCAAATGTTTTACCTTTTTTTCTACGTTTAAACTCAGAAACTACTCCATGAAAGAAACAAACGTGGTGTTAGGGCATTTAAAAAAAAGTTATTTAATAATACGAATTTTATCAGAAATATTCATACCGACGATCTGCGTGATGCTCTCAATGGTGGATCACAAGGTGATGGTCTCAATATTTTCGGTCTTTTTGGCCAGAATGCAACGTTTCTTGGTGGTTGTGATGATGGAACAGAGTAATCCTTACCCAAAATATAAAAAAAAGGGGGGGGGGGTTTTTTTTTTCTTAAACGTTTTTTATTTTTATTTCTTACTATTTTTTCCTTTTTTGCCTTTTTTTATGCAAACAAACAAACGATGTCAACACATGTTAAGCATAGTTAATGGTTAGGTATGCATCATGTAACGTGGACTAGAGAAAAGAAAAGTGTTTGTTTTTTGCCCCAAAATTATCCCTAAGAATTGTTTTTTTACCAATGTATTATTTTATACAGGGGCGATTCAAATTTTCGTTCTTTTTTAATGCAAAAAACATTGCTGACCATCATAGCAAAGTGTACCATTATGAAACATTATGAGGACCGATGTAGTAAACATTTTACAAAGATGAATTACCAAAATAAAAACAAATCATTTGCAAGTCAGTGTCAACTTGCTGTGAAAAAAATGTTCAGTAGTAGTTTTGGAAAGATAGTGTTAACGAATAAGATGCAAATCATCTTGTTTCATGTATTTATTTATCAATTACCGCAAAGCTTCGAATAACGTTAGTGTGGATAAAACGTTGCAAACGGTTACTTATGAATGTCAACAAGAAGCTACAGGTAATGTCGTTTAAAGGAAAGTATAACCATGTTTGGACCTAAAAATATCTTTCAACATGTTGCATTTTTACTAGAAAACGCAAATTTTATTTACCTTTATGCTACTTTTAAACTATTCCCTGAAAGAAACAAATGTGATGTTAGGGCATTTAAAAAAAGATATTTAATAATACGAATTTTATCAGAAATATTCATACCCACGATCTGCGTCTTTTTGGCCACAATGCAACGTTTCTTGGTGGTTGTGATGATGGAACAGACTTATCCTTACACAAAATATAAAAAAGACAACAAAGTAGCGACTTCGGATATTTTGCTATATTCTCACTTAAAATGTTCTTACTTGAACAACAGCGTCGCTTGATAATGATGGAGAAAACAGATCCTGAAAATCAATTAAAAATCTTGCCACATAAAATCCATCATGTTTTGTTTACATTTAAACTAAAGACGTCGGTGACGTTATATTGATTGTCAACTAAACAGATTTGTACAAATTTATGTCAGGGGGGGGGGCCATGTTTTGTTTACATTTAAACCAATCATGTCGGCGACGTTATATTGATTGTCAACTAAACAGATTTGTACAAATTTATGTCAACATATTTTACTTTTTGTTTTAATATACTGGTTTCATGGCTAATTATATTTCAAAGTATGGTCGATGCTATATGTTATCCATTTCACACATGCAAAAATCCATATCTACCGGTCTAGAAAATGTAGTAGGCCTATGTTCGGAACATTTCACTGTTTCTCACATTCTTATTGCCATCTGCAGGTTTAAAACGCAATAAAAAGAACCACCTGAGGTTTTCTTTATTTTCCAAGCTTTCGTTAATTTAGTACAATAGGTTTAAAGTACATATGCGGACCTGAAAACACTTGTGGGGGGGGGGATCACATTCTTATTTCCATCTGCAGGTTTAAAAAGCAATAAAAATAATTACCTGAGGTTTTCTTTATTTTTCAAGCTTTCGTTTAGTACAATAGGTTTAAAGTACATATGCGGACCTGAAAACACTTGTTTATTTGTTTGCCTAAAATGATGTCCGACCAAATTCACAGACAAACATTAAACGTATTTTTTACCTGGAGTTGTCTTGTCGGAAGGTATTTCTCCATTGGTCCAACCTGAATGTAACAAAAATGATATTGGTCAACAAATAAACACAAAAATATAAAAATATTGCAATCATTTTTACCGACTCTGATAGTGGTTCATTGGTTTGTTGTTGGCACTCTAAAACAAAAGAAGTCATGTTTTTACCAAAATAAGTTTAGTAATAAATCGGAATCAGTTGAAAGGGCTAGCAAAAGCATTAAAAATGACAGGAAAAAAGCAGTTTGACATTTTACCTATAATACATGTGTTTTTTGGCCTCACTAATACTATGTAATACACTTTTCTTTCCAGTTTTACAGCAGAAACCAAATATCTTGATTACATATATTTACCTTTCCGCTCCATACGGACGTTAAAAGCGCTTCTATTTTGACAAACAAACACAAATATTTAAACGATATAAAGGAATGAACGTAATTCCTGTGTAAATCTAGAAAATTAAGGACATGTTATCAAGTAATATTTATTACTGCAAAGTGATGAACAATTATTTTCGAAACAAATTTAAGTTTTGTTTTTTATACAAAACATAATTACATCCCTGTATAAATCATACAACACATTAGGTGACAAACCAGAACATGCTCCTAAACGCTTAATTGAAAAAGATACCCGATGCTATACAACAGATGGCTTTGGTAAACATAATATTTATTGATCGAGTTTTCGTGACGATATTACGACATGTACAAACAACCACTGTTTACCTATTTCCACGTCTACGGCATATTTAAGAGTGACTGCCAGTAAAGGCAATATTGTTGTTTTCTTACATACTTTTTTTCTAATTTGGCTTAAATTTTTGGCCTGTCGTATTATCACGATGACAAAAAACAGACCGAGAAAAACATCGTTGCGTGTTTCTCTGTAATAACTTTTCCTACATGAATCTTCCAAAATATTTTGAACTTTCGTTTGTGGGGAGTTTTGCTTTGCAATCTGCTTTACAGTGGGTTTGTCTCCTAGATTAGTCACAAGAAATAACAACGTAAAAAGCCTGGCAAAAAAAGCGTATACTAAGGCAACAGAATTAATGATTAACTGGCATCTTCAGTTCACTACAACTCGTTTGGACCGACAAACACATCCTATTTTGCCAAAGATCAGTTTGAACCGTGCTTTGCAGCGAAAGGAAATTTAACATAAGTTTGTATTAACGCAAATCGAATTCTACGTGTTTGTGAAACCACAAAATTTTCCACTACTTTTAACAGGTGTTCAAACATATAACTCACGTTAAAACTGGATGTTTTGCAATCATAGAGTAAAAGCTACTCATAATTCAGTCATAAAAGCTTTTTGTGATATTTGTGATATAAAAGCTCGTGTATCCCAATTTTGTTGGAATTCTTTAATTTGTTAAACCTAACATCTATTAGTTGTTTTGAGGCTGGCTTCGTTCTGGTTGCAACTGGTTGTCCGGGTTTCGACCCTCATCACCATCTATTTGTGCTGGTTCTTCTGCTGGTGGTGCAGCCGGGTCGAAGTTGGCAAATGCAAATAGGCCTGAAAAATGGTTGGTATAAAGCTGTTACCTGTAAAATAGTTTTTAATGCGGTAAAGTCATTTTAACAGAAACTTTAAATAACACACTTTGAAGCACATGAGAGAACACTAAAAAATAACGTCACCACAGCAAGTTTTTCCACCTCGGTTTCGACGTTGTGGGTTTAAGTTGTATCTTCGGTCTTCGTATTTGCACTTTTTGGGGGGGGGGAATCTCAGCTGAGTTTTTAATTAAAAACGCTCAAACAATGTTGTTGTAAGTTTTGCGATACTAGAAACATAAAGAGCATTTAGGCTTATTTTGTCTATTCATTATTTTGCCTACTATTATTATATAACCAAAAGTTTTATTGTTAACTCAGAAATAACTGTCTTACCTTTTTGGATGATATTGGTATTGCACCCTAAGAATCGAAAACAAACCTGACTTTTTGCTTGTCAGAGTATATGAGTATCTACTTAAGAGTTAAAGTAATTCTCATAATAAACGCTACAACAGCTCACAAACACATTGACCAATGTTGACTTTCTTTTAAGCATGCGGTAGTTTGGGACAAAATTACACAAAAATCAGAGTGATGTTCTGGGACGAGTTGTATATATTTTAATAACGTCACCTTCAACCACTTAAAAATTTTGTTATTTGATGTACTCACTTCAGCCATGTCTCCATGATCCTCCTATATATGCAATAACGTCAAAACAGGTATTTAATGTTTGTTTTTTTCGCTGATAGCATCTGTAGAGCTATTTTAAATTAAGTTATCTGCTTCGTTTGGAGCTTTGTCGATTGTTTAGAAAAGTTTGCATAATTTAAAATTTGTAAGCCTATGAGTAATATTTCTTTTTTATATATTTTTTATGTCTTTGTGTATTACATTCTATTCACTTACCATATATCCACAATAACTTGTTTCTAGTTTGTTGTTCTTTATTTCTATTTTATCCACGATCCAAACTGTACAGTTGAAAAAAATGATGCCATTATCAGGACTGTGCCAAATCGTGTATATTACGTACTAAGCACCACGTGTTTGCAACAACCAACATGTTTTTCAATACGATCTATTATCTGAGAACTGCCATATTCGGAAAAACAAAAGTTAACAACCAACAATCTTTGAAACAAAATTAGTAGGTGACGAGTGCAAATGGTAGTTTTTATGTTTTATCGCGCGTACTCCCAGTGGTAGAAAGTGCCATCGTAGATGGGCACAAAGTTATGTTTCAAAATAAAGATTGTTGTTTAACCAAAACGTTTAGTTTCCAGTGGTCGACGAAGTTTCTTGAATAACATGTTTACAACTGCGATACCGTTTAAAGATGTTGTGACTTTCCACTATTACCCAATTATTATCATCATTTTATTCTTTAAATTGTTTCTGAACCACTGTACTAGACTGGTGTATGTAGGGAACGTTTTTGGATTGGTTGACATGCTGCGGTCAATTGCTATCTGAAACAAATTTGTTCTTACTTTTTCCATGCCATTTCGAGTTGAACTTGTGTCGATCTTCGTAGTTATTTTCGTTTGGAACCTAAACACAAAACATTTTTAGCTTGGATTTGGTTTAGTAATTAAAAGAAAAGCATAAAATTTTGTTTGTTTTTTTACATACAATGGATATCTAGCACGCATTTTATTAAAAGTATCAAACGTAGCCTAAAACACATTTTTACAGGTTTACTGCGGCAATACGATTGCAACTGGCTTTTAGTTTGACATTAATTTGCCAAGAAATTTTTCATTGCAGAAAGTTGCAGGTTGTATTAATGTTTTTGCCTGACGTTAGGTTTTACCAAATTTTAATATCAAGTATTACGCAACAAACCCTAGCAAGCCGTGATTTGTAGACGTTCGTTGGCAAACATTCCTATAGCATTTACTTTGTCAACAAAATTGGTTCCTAGAGTCGAAACCACGTTGTGTGTTAGCTGGGAAAGTATGCATTAGTTTGGATTAGAAGAAAAGTGAAACAAAATAGTCAAACACCTTAGTGATAGAATTTCAAAATGTTTGTCATGAAAAAAAAAATTTTTTTCCTCACAAACGTAATTCGATGTCGACCTAGTTTTATGACGTTGCTTGAATACACATGTACCCACACATATGTTTTGTATGTATAACAAAATCTTACATAACGTTTCATCGTATTTACTTACGGTACTCGGACTTCCTGACAATGGTGTTTCATCCTTTTCATCCAACGTTTCAGACATTGTTTTTGCATTTGCTATGACCGTTTAAAGTAAAAGTGCTGTTTAATATTATTACGTGCTTCCATTTTTTGCCAATTATATTAAATTTTCAACACAATTAGTCGCAGTCACATGTCAATACCATTTCTTGTGTTTAAACTAATTAATAGGTTTAAATTATTCTCAACTATTACTAACACGTCTGACAATCTGTTTATAAGGCGTTTTGCACGTGTCTCTATTTGTCCCTTCTGACACACATAATAGGTGTTGTCAGTTCCATGAAACGCCCCCAGGTTTTAAAAAGCTGGTTTTGAAGCAACAAGAAAGGCAGTAATATTTTCAGTTGACTTTTCCTGACATTGAAAAACTCATCAGTTCGAATCATTGATACATGCTTTTGTCGTCGAATGTATTACTTAATAATATGTTTTAAAAAGGCACATCTAACGAAGAGTGGGGGGGGGGGTAATAAAATTGGTTCCTAGAGTCGAAAGCACGTTGTGTGTTAGCACCTTAGTGATAGAATTGCAAAATGTTTGTCATGAAAAAAAAAAAGTTTTTCCACACAAACGTAATTCGATGTCGACCTAGTTTTATGACGTTGCTTAAATACACATGTACCCACACATATGTTTTGTATTTATAACAAAATCTTACATAACGTTTCATCGTATTAACTTACGGTACTCGGACTTCCTGACAATGGTGTTTCATCCTTTTCATCGGGGGGGGGGGAGTTGTTCAATGAACTAAGTAAACAGAAGCTTAGTTCATGTTCTACTGTCACATTGTTTATCTACTTTGTCGCTCCTTTTTACCATTCAGCGAGACAAAGCATTTCCACAGGTTTTTGTTTGTTCAAGTTGACAACAGTAAATATTAAACATTTTATGCTGTTTTGTAACTATAGCATCTTTTGTAACTATAGGCACTAGCATGTAACGCAAGCTGCCGAAACAAGATTAGAAACCACAAACTATTGAACACAAGTCGGTTGCACTTGTCAGTCGACCATCTTGGCAAACTTATGCATAGCTTGACACCTAAAGTAACCTTTTCGTTTTGTTTTGTGCGTAAGAAACACACTCGACATTGCCTTAACCAGGAATCAAAATTTAAAGTTACTTCTCGAATTGGCTTTCAATCCTTTGCAAGCTTGGCCTACTTCGACGTTTATACAAGACTGGCATTATTTTTGGTCAGTATGAGGTGTTAATCTCTAGTTCCAGTATCGAATGCTTTGGCACGCATATATGTTTATCTAAGTTAAATATGCTTTTTGTCGCAGACATTCCAGGAGACAGAGGTGAAGTAAATGAAGTAGCTTGCAACATCTTCTTACTTGTGATGTTTGTTCTTCTAGCTGCTGTAATTATCGCAGCCGGTTACCTCGTACGGGACAAAATTGCTCAAGATGTAAATTCTAAACAAATTGGTCTGTAGATAACGGGGGGGGGGTTCCAGCTCGAATCATCGATACATGCTTTTGTCGTCGATGTATTACTTAATAATATGTTTTAAAAAGGCACATCTAACGAAGAGTCGACAACTCTTTCTATGTTTAATGAGCATGAGTTGTTCAATCAACTAAGTAAACAGAAGCTTAGTTCATGTTCTAATGTCACATTGTTTTTCTACTTTGTCGCTCCTTTTTACCATTCAGCGAGACAAAGCATTTCCATAGGTTTTTGTTTGTTCAAGTTGAAAAATATTAAAACAGTAAATATTAAACATTTTATGCTGTTTTGTAACTATAGGCACTAGCATGTTACATGTTAAAAATACTGTGTTTCCAAACTATAGGACACAATGGCGAAAAAATTTTGAATCAAATTGCTGTTCGTAATAAGTGACTTCTAATCCAGATGAGCGGCGAAAAGTTTAATTTTGAAGTTGTCAATACATGTACATATGAGCCTAAGAAGTACTTGCTACATTCCTGTAATGATTTGCATGTTCCTTTGCTGCCTAATGGATCAGTGCTACTGGTTCAGTTAGTCTAAACTAGAATTATGGTCTCTGCAACTGAATACAAAAGCTGTGCGCAATCAAACCACATTTGCGTCCCACATACGCTCATATATTTACTAAATTCTGCTTTAGACTTCATGAACAACGGCTCACAGTTTATTTGCGAAGTTGGATATGAGCGCATGTTATATTTGTTGAGTCACATGCTCTATTTGCTGATTAAACAAACGGAATGTGTGTAGCTTACTTGATACAGAGTAACGGCTCATGGCGATATTTGTAGACAATAAAATGTTATTCTGTCAAGTCAATTTATTTCTATTATTGTCACTTTATCAAGTTTGTCATAGATAAACACTTTTGTGAAACAGCAAGAACACAGAAGAAAAACTTAAGTTATCTAAGATTCCAGTATGTAATATGTATTCCAGTATGTAATATGTATTTTATTATGTAGTATGTATTCTAGTACGTAATATGTGTTTTAGTATGTAATAGGTATTTTAGTATGTAATGCAAAACGGAATGCAATATCTTATGTTGAGTTTTAATGCCTGAAACTGCCCAACTTTTACATAAAGTATTACAAGAACATGAACATTCAAGTGACAAACGCGCAGAACCCACAAACTTTGCTGACTACTGAGAGTGATTACGCGGCCATAACATTACTTATGTTTTTGTCAGTTTCCTTTTACAGAAAAATCGTTGTTGAATTTTCTATGTTAAAACAGTAGTTTGGAGTTTTGTGCATATCAATAACTTTAACGTTGTAACTGGGGAGGAAAGATTTTTAATTGTTAGTTGGTATGAGGCTGGTTTTGTTCTGGTTGCCACTGGTTGTCTGGGTTATCGAGTACGCTACACACATTCCTTGTGTTCAGTCAGCAAATAGAGCAGGTGACTCAACAAACCCAAGAAGCACTTATATTTAACTTCGTAAATGATCTGTGAGCCTTTGTAGACGAAGTACAAAGCAGAATTTAGTAAAGATATGAGCGTACATATGGTAATTGTAAAATGCGCAAATGTGGTTTGATTGCGCACAGCTTTTATATTCAGTTGCAGAGATCATTATTCTAGTTTAGACCAACTGAACCGCTAGCACTGATCCATGAGGCCGCAAACAAACTTGCGAGTCGTCATAGGAAAGTAGCTTGTGAGTTTACTTAACAACTTCAAAATTAAACTTTAGGTTTTCACGAATAGCAATTTTATGCCAATGTTCGTCGTCGATGTGCAGCATAGTTAAGATGTCCGCATAGTGTCTAGGTTCAAAACGGCATAAAATATTTGCCAACGAGAGGTGAAAAACCGTACTGTTTTGTCGGGGGGGGGGGGGGGGGGGGGACTGAAGGGCAAAAAGTGGCTACAGCGTGGATAAGCAATTTGACAGAAGAACATGGGCGCAAAAATACGCTCCTGTTTACTTAGTAGATTGAACTTAGGCTCATCAAACATAGAAAGAGTCGTTGACTCTTGGTTAGATTTAAGAATGTGGTGGTTAGGGTTAGGGTACATATTATGAAGTAATAAATTCGACGCCAAGAGCACGTTTCACCTCATTTCTTGTTGCTGCGAGCAAAAACAGTCTTGTTAAACCTAGGGCGTTTCCTAAAAGTAACATCACCTAAAAGGAGGATGAACACAATCGTCAGGCCTTTAGAGTAAGTAAATCCGATAAAAAGTTAAAATAGTTTGGGGGGGGGGGGGGGGGGGGGGGGGGGGGGGGGGGGGGGGGGGGGGGGGGGGGGGGGGGGGGGGGGGGGGGGGGGGGGGGGGGGGGGGCAAATCCTAAATTAGTGACAAACTTTAGGCCATTTGTTATCGTACTGTTAACCTGTGAAAAAACATGTTATACCTTTGATATTTGTGATAGAAAGCGCTAGAAATCTATTGTATGTTTAAAAAAACTGTTTGTTCCTTTTCTTCTAATTATCAAGCAGAACCAAACTTAAAATATTTTGTGTTTAGGTTTGAGACCCAAATAACAAATAAGATCAACGCAACTTAAATTCGAATCGTCGAACATATTATTATGCTATTTATTTTGAAAACAGCAGAATAAAGACAATTTTATGCGCAGCTGCATTCAGTAAAACCATGCACCTGGCTGACTACACCGATCCGGACAGATTGCCTTCTTTCCATTTTCTCTTACTGGGTGTGACAATGACGCATACTACCTTCATATGTTCGAATGTAGCTTTAATAAACAACTGGTATTAAGATGTGGTTGTTTTTAAATCAAATCACGAGTAATGCGAGATTTATTTTGACTGATTTATGTATTGTTGACAGAGTTTCATGACGTCATCAAGTGTATGTCAATGTGAAAGTTTTTGTCACACAAATATTTTATCGTGAATTTAAGACTTATTTCTATTATATGTCTAACTTATTTGCTTGATCTGAAGATAATGGCAAGTTTTTGTCCTAAAATTGTTCGGTTTTCACACATGTTAACACTGTGCAGTTTTAAGACGATTTTTGCTGGTTTACAGTAAACAGCGTTAAACGTTAGTTAATCATTAATCCCAACGATACACCACTCTTCCCTTTCTACTATTGTTACTCCTGTATCAAGTCGTGCCTAGTGTAACTAAGCAAACAAAAGCACTGTCACTTTGCTGTGAAGCCGTTTTTGAACACGACAGTTACAGTTAGTTAATCACATCAACCTAGTAGGATTGTTATTAGGCAGGGATAAAAACAGCAGACCGAACATTGTCCAGTAAGCAAGACTCAAGTCTTGAAAAAGTTTTGTTTTTGTTTTATGCGTTATGTAATAAAGTAGTACTTGTTATATTTTTAAGTATACAATAATCACCATTTCAAAAAGGTTTTGTACAAATTTGAGACATTGAAACGAGAATCTCTGACGGTGACTGAAAATATTTGTCTTCGAGATAAAGAAATATCAGACATGGCGTAAGTAGGACATTTATGTCGCTAATGTTTTAACAATTGTGATGTAATCAACTAGTCTTAATTTTTTTAATCTGTCTTACCTGAGTAGCTGCTAGCGTAAATTATAGCATACAGTAGATTAGTGGTGATTATGTTATGTTAAAGTTCTTGTTGGTGCTCTCTGCCTTGAGACAACTTATGAAGTTGTAACATAAAAAAATTGTTTTGTTCTTTTCTGAAATCTACTTTGTATTTGTAACTTTGTGTTTATTTTAAATAAATTCACGTATTTTTTCTACATGATTTGTAATCGGGTTTAGTGTTATAATGAGGGATTGTATTTAAAAGTACTTCTCATAATCACCCTTATAAAACCTTGATGGCAAACTTTCAGAAAAAAGAAGAAGACACAAAAGAAGTCTACGAGGTACGAGTCAGTCGCGAAATGGATCAAACAAAACGAAATTTGTTGATGTTGCACTAGTGCTGGTACTCATGGTAACCTCATGTTCTGCACAAAAATGGAAGGTGTTGCCTCGACTGGTGGTCAAATGTATTAAAGGGCAACGAAACAGGAAACAGTTCCAAACAAATAATTGTAATGCCTTAAATGTTGCTTTAACTTGAACGTTGAGATATTACAATCCCCAATACTTTGCATGTGATGCGTAAACGAGTATGTTTAAAACATCGGCAAATATTAAACCAAATGCAAACAAAGGCCTCTAATTGCCCTATACACAATTCCCAACATGAAAACTTAATAAAAACTTATTCCTAGTAGCGCGCGTCATGGTTAAATGCGCATATATATATCTGAATTCTGAACATACATTTAAATAAGACATTCTGCGTCTTGCAAACACACATGATTTGTCTTATCGTT